>APFE031339484.1:229955-243418 GCA_000404065.3 Pinus taeda | reverse complement strand
AGAAACAAGAAAAATGTGTGTGTTCGTTTCGGGGGTCAACAGGATGCTTCAACCAGCAAAGTCTCCTTTGGTCAGCCAGCCCAGCATGTGTCACAACAACCCTCCAACCAGTAGATGAGTCAACCCAAGTCAATTCTACAAAAGTCAACGCTGTCCTGAAAAGTCAACGCATGGGCAGCAAGCTAAAAGTCAACGCAGCAGCAAAACGGTCAACCCTTTGACCTCGATTTTGTGCCAGGTAGTACGGCCTTCAAAAATCGAACCTTCCACAAGTTTTCAGCTTGATTGGACCAAGCGTTGACCAAAGTCAACGCTGGTCAAACTTTCTGCGAAACCCTAGCAGCAGAAAATCGTACTACAGCTCAGCCATACGGTCTGTCCTCTTCGTCCTTCCCACGTGTGGCTGAAATTCGTCCTCCAGGTAGCTCGTACTCTTTAGGATGAGAGAGGAAGATGTGAGTTGTGTTGTGATGAAATTCTCTCCAACTTTTCCTGTATTTATATTCATCAATGAGGGTGTGTGACACATCTGTTGGGCATGTGAGCCTACATTACAAAACTGGCCGACCTTGCACATATAATTTATTAAGAATAATAAATTCAAAATATAAGTTCTGCTCATCGGATTAAGACTATTTTATATGGATTTTACACCTCTCAGAAAGAGGAATCCAACAAAAATATTAGCCTCTTAATCTGAGCATCAGAACATGGAGTTTGGACCTAGTTGTCCAAATTTAACAATTACTCCTCTCTTCTTTCTGATAGCATAGGGCCACCACTAAGTTGTAAATTGTAGCATATGTCTCAAGATGTCCATTTCACTGTCATTTCCCCAATTCCCTCTGTTAATACTGCATGCCAGACTGATATATCTATTTTAGGACCTGCATCTTGTTAAAAGTATGTTTGTTTCTATGCCATGTTCTTGTTTTCATAAAATTTGAGTAATGTTTCTCCTTATTTATCTGTTCAAATTGAATGAATAGGATTATAAATGGATTAATTTAGTTTTCTCCAGAATTACTGTCTTTCAAGGTACAGTTCCAGGTCGGTGACAGGATTATTTCAAAACATATGCATTTTAAATAGCGGGTACGCCATAAAGATAGAAGACTGTATTAATTAATGACCATGCAATCATTAACGATAATGGCTGTAAGGTGACTTAGGTGACAGTGACCTAACTGTTATAGGGTTTATAAATGACACTGTATTTGTTACATTCATTACGGAATGCTGACATCTTGACTCTCAACACCAGAAATTCAATACCCATACTGTTGACATAAAAGCCAGTAACAAGTTCCAACGCACCAGATTTTAATCCAAAAATCCAGTCTGTGTCCTGCACAACATCGACAGGTACCTGATAAATACTTCAGATCAACCCCAAACCAAATAAAGTTATACCACCAATCTGACACAACATTCTGCACACCATCCGCTGATGCAATCCAACTTAAGACAACAGTGCATTTGCACTAGCTCAAATTCTCAATTTATAAATACTAAAAATTTATTGGAGTCAATTCAAACTTGGGACTGTTATCTGTTTAACTTTATCTGTCTATGCTTGCTTCATGTCCAGAATGTGCAACATCGACAGGTACCTGATAAATACTTCAGGTCAACCCCAAAACAAATAATGTTATACCACCAATCTGGCACAACATTCTGCACACCATCTGCTGATGCAATCCAACCTAACACAACAGTGCATTTGCACCAGCTCAAATTCTCAATTTGGAAATGCTAAAAATTTATTGGAGTCAAGTCAAACTTGGGACTGTTATCTGTTTCACTTTATCTGTCTGTGCTCGCTTCATGTCCAGAGTGTGCATATTGAGTTTCTGGCATTGAGAGTGGAAACCTCAGCATTAGGTATGAATGCTGCCATTTTTTGGGTCAGCTTTTTCTGACTTGTATGCCAGACTGCATATTGAGTTGCAGGATCCGTGCCTGATTTGGGTTCATCCAGGTTGAAACCCAATGTTGTAGGTTGGTATTGTTTTGCGGTTTCAAGGTGATCAACTATATGACATTCACAGGATTGGTACTTGTGTAAATGTCGGTAGTCTAACTTTGGGCTGCCAGATATGCTATTGCTGCAGCATGTTATTAATGAATTATATTCAATATTCTCTTCCATATATTGTGTGTTTCGTGTGCTTATGTGATTCTAATAACCAAACAAAACCTCTACTGGAATCTAATTATGTTGCAAGCAATCACCATTTCTGATTACACTTTTTGTTATATGTGTTCAGACAAAATATAAACTTTATCTTGTATTGGATTTTATAAATGGTGGGCATCTTCTCTTTCATCTTCGACGACAAAGGCTCTTCAGGTATCTTCAAATATTTCAGCCATCTTTTGTCCTGGTTTGCAGGCCTCGATGTTTATTTCTCTAAATGTGCTTGTTTAAACAGTTTTCTAACATGTAACTGCTGTGTTTTCTAGTGAGGATTTAGCTCGGGTTTACATTGCAGAAATTGTTTCTTCTGTTGCATACCTTCATCAAAATGGGATCGTGCACCGGGATCTTAAACCTGAGAACATTCTTCTAGACTCTGAAGGCCATGTAAGTGCATGTGTCCTGACTAAATAATCACATTGGGACTTCTATTCCTTCTCTCATGCATGGTAGTGGGGAAGATAACTAGGGTAAATGTAAATTAAATTCCTATTCCTTTTTTCTTGAGATATCCTTGTTAATTCAAAGTCGTGGAATCTTCTTGCTGGATATTCTTATTCCAATTTCAAAATATCACAATTGCTGATTCCCAATGGGCAACATTTTAGGTTAAGTTAGCTGATTTTGGGCTAGCAAAGGAAGTGGATGAGTCTGGTCGATCCAATAGTATGTGTGGGACTCCAGAATATATGGCACCTGAAATTATTCAAGCTAAAGGCCATGATAAAGCTATTGATTGGTGGAGTGTTGGAATTCTACTCTATGAGATGCTCAATGGACAGGTAAGCAGATGTACATATGAAGAATTTTAGGTGTCAACACATCGGTCGGTTAATTCACATCTGAGCATTAGCTTTTGTGTATTTTGCAGCGTCCCTTCACTGGTAACAACCGCCAGAAGGTACAAAATAAAATCATCAAGGATAAAGTTAAATTGCCACCATTTTTGAGCAGTGAAGCCCATTCATTGCTGAAAGGCGTAAGTTTCTCAGCATTCCTTCTTCAAATCGTGTATCAATGTTATTGTTGTGTGTGGAATTCGATCAGTTGACATTGTGTCTGAGTTTATTGCCTTCATGTGATGTGCAGCTGCTACAGAAGGATCCAAGCAAGCGGCTAGGCAGCGGAGCAAGTGGGAGTGATGAAATCAAAGGACACAAGTGGTTCAAATCAATGAGCTGGAAGAAACTGGAAGCCAGGCAGATACAGCCAGCATTTAAACCTGATGTTAAGGGGAGCTGTTGCACCGCTAATTTTGATGGCCGTTGGACCAACATGCCTCTTGATGATAATGAGCCGCCTTCAACGCCAAAAGCTGACAATGATCAACACCATTTCACAAATTACTCATATATCCAACTCAATGACATGAAGCATTAGCCTTCTTTGCCATATAAGGAATCCGCATCCAGCATTTTAGAAACTAAAATCGTTGGAGATTAATTTATAGTTCTGCCATTTTAACTGTTTTGGGAAACGATTGTATTATGTTGTAGAAATGGGATAAACTTACCATCCATCCATTCATTCATTATTTATTGGGGGAAACTTCCTTTCATTCATTCTTGTTGAGAGGAATATATACATTCTTCAACAAAAGTAATATGGAGAATTTATGAAGACTGTGCTGGGTGTATGGATGAGATGCAATATACTAATTTTAATAATAAATTAAAATAATAAAAAAAACATTAAAAATTAAGATATACAGAGTCAATTGAGTTTATTTTTATTTCAGATAGTTAGATAGGAATGAGATCCGTAGCAGTGATCTTGAAACCACCTCTAAACTTCCTTTGCAGCATGATTTCATACTAAATGTCAAATTAAGGATTTGATACTAAAGTTTTCAATAATTTAGGTAACACTGGTGAACTTTCTCTTCATCATCAAACATGGAAGGTACAAAATGATTTACATTCTCTGCATTGTTAACATAGTATATACCTTTTTGTTTTTTGTTTTGAGGATCCGCATATTACCATATATTGGAATGGGGTGAAGGATCAAACAACAAGGCGAAAGCTATGGCATTAACAGGGCTTCTTCAAATCAGTATCTTCTTAAACATTGAGTCCCTGCAGATGTATGGCGATTCCAAAATCATTATAGATAATGTCAATGCCAAGCTTTCCATAGAAAATCACCATCTGTCTGGATGGATGAACAGAATAGAATCCCTATGGTCATCAAGGAAGGGTTTTGCAATAAAACATGTGAACAGCTCCCAAAATACACAGGCAGATGAACTATCAAAGAAAGGCCTTCAATCACAAGTTGGCAAATGGGAAATGACAATTGTAGTGGGGGAACTGAATGGGAAATGACAATTATAGTGGGGGAACTGAGGTATCAGATTCAAGATTTCGATCTTCCGGGTACATAACTCTCTTTTCCATACATATGGCTCTGGTATGTACCATTCCCCGGTTTTTTTATTTACTCTATCGCTCAAGCTCTCTTTCTGTTATGTAAGTATTGCCCTACTTTCGTAGGCCCTTATTTCCAGAATTCTCATGAGTACAGTCTCCCTGGATTTAGTTTTATTACTGCACTATGAAGGTTATTTCTACATACTGAGTTGTTGAATCAACTCTATACTTTCTGTTATGTTATTCAGATATAATACCAATATAATAGAATTCCGTTTTTTTTCCTTCTGAACAAAAAAATAGTATATACCATTTTATGGAGGTAATTGAGCCCCGGCTAGGGTTCTGACTGTTCTAGTTCTATTGGCCCGCGCTTCCTCTTCTGTTATGGCTATGATCGGGAGTGGGAGCAATGATGAGTCTCCCCCTCTTCTTTCTTCCCGTTCAATGCGTTGAACTTCCAGGTGATAGCAGATCCTACAGCAAAGAAGTCGCCCTCCTCTCGCGCGACCCCTTGGCAATTCCTAAAGACTCTTGAGAAGCTTGACGAAATTCTCAGTGTTAACATCTCTTCAGAATCTCCGATGTGTAAGGCCATTATACTCTCAAGAGTGGACATTGATGGCCAACGCTGGGGGTTAGTCCCTCTACTCGGGACTCATATCTTGAGCGATGAAATCATTAGGTCAATTGCATTAATGGAAAACTACAAATCATCGTGAGTAGATTGCGCTTCTATTCAATGTATTGACACCTTACGTGTCTATGTGAACCAGCGTTGACACCTCACCTAAGTCGCTTATATGGAAATTTTGTCAAGTTTTTGATAAACTCTGCTTAATTTTTTTTTGGAAATTTAGGAATTTAGGTTATAGTTGTTAAATTTTAAAATTTTGAAGTTTTTGATGGTTATCTATTTCCACCATAAAAACAAGATTCAAACATACTCATATTTAAAATAATAAAATTTAAAATAATAAAAAATAATCAGATTTCAAACAATTTTTGGTTATTCTAAGCCTTGGTAAACAATGCATATATTTCAATACCATCGTATGCAAGTGAGTAGAACAAAAAAATCTAACCATGCCAATATTACAAAAATTTGATTTTTTAATTTTAAATTAATAATTTTATTGATATATTTGGTTATTAATTTTTCAGAGTTGGGAAAAATGATTAAACTCCACACCCAAATTCAATTGCAACAAGTGACAATGAATTGTATCTCAAAAATTCTCACCTAAAATATAAAGATATTTTCCATATATATATATATGAAAAGAAATTAGATGAATAGTGAAATTGAACCCCTAAATATGTTGTAATTACTAGTTCTTGTTTGCAATTGTTTAGCATAGGTTCCCGCTATTGTTTGGTGTGATGTGGTTTATGTGTCTCCCCGAGAGATTCTAGGATGATGATGTTGATTAACATCTACTAAGACCAAATTGTCTATTTAATTTATTTTAATGATTATTATTTCGCTTTTTATTTGATAATTTCCATTTTAATATTAAAATCTCTTTATTAATTTTTTTTTTGTTAGGTAATATGAGTCCTGAGATGACTGGCATGCCTAACCTGTGGTTTGAGTAGCCATGACCCAGGTACATCTAAGGGGTTAAAATCACCCAAAGCTCGTGGCTTGAACCACACCAGCCCTTAGCCCTTAGTATGATTAGATTTTTTCGCACAGAATTTTGAACGATGACCTTTTCACCATAGCATATCTTAACAAAACACCTTGTCACCATTTATTCTACACCTTGTAGGCTTTCAAATTCACTTTTTCCTTAATAAAATGCTTTATTGACATTTATAGTAATTTAACTGAAATTCATTAAAAAATGGTTTCCTTTGTAAAGGTTTTCTTAGCGATCATTCATCAATGTTAGCATGCATTCAAATAACTTGTTGTCTGCAATTTCAACTTTCAACCTAGACAATCATGGCCACAATTGAAACATGGGTGTCCTCTACCATGGATGTAGCAATTGAAACAAAGTGTTTCCATGCAAAGAGGTTAATTGTCAAGAAATTCGATGACTATGTTGATACATTGAATGATATAAGCAATTGTCCAACATTTATGCTAGATATCCTAAAAACTAAAAGAAAGTGTATAAATTATCTTTGGACAATTTAATTTTAAAAAGATGTGGATAGTGTTGATGTTTGTAGCTCATGTAGGTACTTCTACACAAGCCTAAGTATTTAGGCATGCAGAAGTTGCCTAACAAACCTTTAACCTTAGCAATTACTTTATTAAAATATTTCTAGGTGTCTCGACCCTTGCCAAGTCACAAGTCCCTACTAATACTAAATATAGGTTGTTAGTACTAGCCATACATAATTTTACAGTTAAGAAATGATAAAATGTATATTAATGAAATGGCATATGAAGGTACCTATTACACAGACTATTTTTGTATAACTATTTGATCAATAATAAAACTTTGATGTTTTGAATTGCTTTATGAACATCTCAGTTACATGGTTAGTTTAGTTTACTAATAATTTCAAAGCTATGTGGTTAGTTTAGTTTACTAATAATTTCAAAGCTATGTGCCCCTATTGTGGGAAATAATTTATTGGTCTCAAGAGAAACTTGTTTTTGTTCACTTTCAATCTATGAAAAATAAAATATTTTTATGCAAATAAAGTTAGTGGATGTTGGAAAGTAGACCAATTAGCTTCAATTGATACTTAAAGGTTATTTAATGTGTGTGAATTTAGAATCATAGATTTGTAGAATAAGAAGTAGCATTATTTTATACTAGAATGAGACAATAATAGTCAGTCATGAACTAAGTTGAAGGATTGTGAAGTTCAAAAATTTACATAAATTAATAATGATTTATTTGTTGTTTCATTGCTTTGTGAAAATCTTAGTATTAATGAAAAGAGATATACAAAAGGATAGAAATAACATCGCTTTTTATTCCATTTTAATCTTTATATTCATAAAAAATAATTTAACAAAACATAAACATAGTCCATATACACATAAAGGGATGAAAAGGTAGTTTGAATTAAACACACTCATTTAATGAGGGTAACTACTAATTCCAATGAGTTGGTAATAACAATGATACATGTTATATGTTTTTTTAATAATAAACAAGGGAGTGGTAAGATAATTTGAACGCAATGTGTTTATTTAATTAGCATTGAAATTTATAAAACTAAATCTATTAAATAGTTAAGGTGAAAATTGTAATTAAGTTGCATTCTAGAGAAGAGTTAAATTAGGAATAAAGGTAAGCTTTCTATTTCGATAAACGCAAGCAAGCTAAATTGATAGAAAAAATTGTGTGGTCAGTCAATCAACTAATGAAATAGTCAAGTTGATCGAAATACAAACAGTTTTTAATTCCACAAGCAAAGATAATTGGTTAAACATGATGGATTGAATAAACTAGCATGAAACCAATACAAATTTAATTGAACACGGATAGAGAATAATAAAAGAGTTAGATAAAGATATGATAAGCAAATAAAAACTGATTAAATTGGTCAAGTTTATGGGAAATATGATATACTAGGTTAATCTGCAAAGTAGTTCAATTATTAAAAAAGTTTGTGAAAACAATTATTCATCAGAAATTCATGGAGACATTGTTTGGAACCTATTGAATGACAATAGAAGGTATTACATGAGAATGGAAAGTATTATATACTTGTAGCTCAAATTTATCTAGCGAAGGATGTTGAAGGGTTTGCATCATATTCAAGTCTTGTCTCTCCTCTTTTCTCCATTGAGCTCATCCAAGAAATCAGCATCAACATTACCATCCTCTTGCAACGTACAATGACATGAACACTTTACCAAGAAATGAACATGTAGTTAAGCTGCAACATTTGCAATCAATCTGACATAAACGAATGATATATATAGATGGAATTCAATGCCATGGCAGAGCTTAAAATCATACCATATAAATGGAATTCGATTCCATCCATGCATATGGTCATTGATCTCCATGAGCTCAAAAATTGTAAATCCTCTCCTCCTCTATCCACAAACAAACATGACATGATTGACTCACATAAACGAATCCAGACATACTCAAACCACATAATACAAACATGACACGACTGACTCACACACAAACAGATCCAGACATACTCAAACCAGAGAATTATTCACTCACTTAGACTCTAACCAACCACACATCCAAGCACACATACCAAAATGCTACAAAATGACAAGAATTAAGATATATATATTTGTATAGAGATTTCCCCACTTCCTACAACAGAAATATTCTCAGCCCTACTAGATATATGTACTTCCCATGCCCTTTGAAGGTTTCATCGACTCCCAATTTTCATGGTTTTATAATGTAAATGCAAGTGGTCATTATCAGAGTGTGACTCCCATTTTTCATGGTTTCCATAATATAAACACAAATGACCATTATTAGAATGTGATAGGTTTCTTTCTTATTGAATTGAGGCTTTTGTGATCCATATCAAGTTTATGAGAAAAAGTTTTTCGGCGTAAATCACATGATATTTCATTTGTCGACGTGTTTCAAACCAACCAGTGTGGTTCATCATCAGGACAAGTTGAAGAATCAAATCTAGACTGCATGTTAAATAGTCGGAGTAGAACATCCAACGAATATATTTGACCAGGCAATGGCTATATTGAACTGGTAGGTAGCTAACGGCTATATTGAACTAGTAGCTAGCTGCCTACCAGTTCAATATAGTCGTTGCCTGGTCAAATATAGCCGTTGGATGTTCTACTCTGACTATTTAACATGCAACCTAGATCTGATTCTTCAACTTGTTCTGATGATGAACCACACTGGTTTGTTCGAAACACGTCGACAAATGAAATATCATGTGATTTACGCTGAAAAACTTTTTCTCATAAAGGTTTCTTTCTTGTGAGAAAATATAACAAACTTGACCATAATGCTTATGTTCTGACACACGACCATGCACATTATTGGGCCTAAACTTCTTTCACACATAGACGATCATTTAAGGCAGGAATTTCCTTCATATCAGAATGTGCCTTTCGGCAATCGATTTATCATACTTGTTGGTGATCTTGGCCAACTACCTCTTGTGAAGGACATCCCCATGTATGTCAGCACATCGTGTGGCAATGCCCTTTGGTGCAAATTTGACATGATCGTCACACTATCAACCATATTTCATCAATAGGAGACCGACCCTCTTCAAATTGCATTTTGCCAATTGCTCAGGAATCTCAGAAATGCAACACCATAATAAAAAACTGGAACATTCTCATGTCAAGGACAATTTCCTTTTTTTCAAACTATGAGCAACATGAATTCGACAACGCAATCCACCTATATCCAACCAGCCTAATTGTCACATAACAAAAAAATGCTCAAAAAATTGAACATGCCAATTACACAATGCTACGCAAAGAAAATGAACCACCATCTTACTGGTACACATGAAGAAGATGAACAGTTGGATGCAAAGGTTCTTATTTGCAATGAAGAACAATTTCTCCTCACATGTAACTTGTGGGTTAAAGTAAGTCTTGTAAACACAACACTGGAAAAGTAGTTTCCATTTTCTATGCACCTGGATTAAAACCCCCTGAATTACCATCCTTTGTTGTTGTTGACTTTAATGTAAAGGCCCGCCATGGGATGCCTTCAACCCATATTATTTTCCAATTCCCCCAATAACGAGAGGGTCTCGTAGGAAAATTCCCCTTCAAATAGCACGGGGTTTGACAAAACATAAAAGACAAGGGATGACATTACCAAAGGTGGCAATGAATATTGGAAACACAAGCAGACAAGGCTTAACATTCACTGCCATTTCCAAAGTTCGATCCTTGGTTGATCTTCGCATCTCTCCACCATTTTCCTTCGGTTGCTACTCCCACATTCAAGGCAATCCTTACATCAAACATAGAAAACAAGAGGAATCCATGCTAGCATCAAAATCTTTACAACTACCTACAATCTGATTGTTGTATTTAGTCCATTCGGATTTCGTTTCAGTAAGCATACTTTTGACTCAATTTCAAAATAAAGTAACATTAATACATTTTATATATATATATATATATAATCTTAAATCGCTAGTAATAATATTAATGTATATATTATTAATTAGATAATAATATAATATATATATTATAATTATTATATTTAATTATTATATATATTATAACAGGGATATTAATATTATTATATAATAATATATGGATAATATATTATTATATAATAGTTATATATATAAAAGAACTATATATTATTATTACACTTAATATAATAATAATAATAATAATAATAATATAATGGATAATATATAATATATATATATTAATATTTAATAATATATATTAATATTTAATATTATTATATTTATTATTATATATTTATATTATAATATATTATATATAATTAATAATGTTATATTAATATTTAGGCATAATTATATTAATATTATTATTAATAACTATATAATATATTATTAGTTAATAACTATATTATTATATTATAGAATTAATACAATATTAGATAACATATCTAATTATTATATATTATAATTATTATATGTTCATATATTATAATATGATATATAGATATATATTATAATTAATTATATATATTTATGGATAAAGTTATAATTATATTAATATTAATTATATTTATATTCTTAATCATTATAATTAATAAGTAATAAACTAATCATTATATTATATAAATGGTGTGAGGTCTAATTGAGACTTCACACCAAGGGGACTCCCTAGTTATTGGTCGGACATCCAACATCGTCAACATGAAACTACATGGCATAAGTACTAGGATTATTGGGCATAGTAAAAATGGATACATCGACCTAATATTGTTGGAAAAAGAATGTCACAAGCTTTATGACATGTGCGATAGATATTTATGAAGAGATTGAGACATGACTATTGAAGATGCAGTGAATGAAGAAATTTAGTGGAATGTTGATTTCCAGAGTAAGAGTATTGATCAATAGGTTGATGAAGAGGAATGAAAGAACTCTCCCTAAGATACCAAATAATTAGGTATCATCCAATAAATCATTGACAACAATGCGTATATGGTTTTGATATGCTCAAAATATTGAGAAGGAATTAGGTACAAATCCCTTAAGTGAACATACAATATTAGCAATGATATAAATGCATGAATAGATAGTAAATCAACATTTGGTATTGTCTATGCTCTAGGTGATATTAATGGTCACCTAACAATTCCATGTTACTTAAAATAAATGATTTATTTTTGCTGGTTGTCATATAAAAGAGGGAAACATGTTATGCTTATGCCTATAAGACATGACATTTGAATTGCTAAAATATCTCATAAGGTAGGATAAAATTTCATTTAATAGATGTACATGAATGATGAGAAAAATGCGTAGGTAAAGCATAAGCATATTGATGTGCATGATTGAGGCATTGTCTAAATGCATGGTTGAGTTCATATTGTGAATGCATGTTTATGAATATCCAACTAAAGTAGGTAGGAAAGTAGCTAAAAGGATAGAGTTGGTACTAATGAAACTAATATTATATTAGGGGATACTAGATATTGTGATTATGTTGATGTAGTCTATATGAATGAACTACAAGAAATATCTGATTGAGGAAGTAGAGTTATGAAATGATGAAGGTAACAATTATGTATTCCAATACTATTAGATTACCTTAGATTTATTGTCTACAAATCTGATTTCACAAGACTAATATGTTGGATACTAATCTAGTATTGTGAGGTGTCTTTGTTTTGTAGAATGATGGGTTGTATCCATCAAGAAATGGAAAACCTAATTGACATCTACTTCTCAAGGGAAATGTAGTGGAGTTACTGTGAATGTTAAGCTATGCAAAAGAATTATAGGGGGGAAACACTTAACCCTCTTCCCTACTGATTTTTTGTTAGGAATGAGTGAATTAAAATGTAAAAATGATAAAATCCTCAGATTGTTAATGAAATTTGGAAAGAAAAGTAATTGCATATGATAATTGCACTAATAACTACATAAGGAGACTACTTAATAGATTGCATGCAAATGTGCTAAGGCATGTGATATATTGAATGAGAATTTAGAAGTGATAAGGTACATGCTTCTTGGTCACCTTGATAAACTTATGTAATTGTGATGCAGGAGCATGTGACTCAGAGGGAAAAAGTCTTCAAACATATTCCAAAAATCCAAAAAAATCTACAGGCAAGGGAGTGGGGTCCTTTAGCCATCTATTTCCATGTTTTCCTAGGTTAAGATAGAGTAGGATTGAGAATAAAACATGCTAATTATATCGCTATTAGATAAACTATACTAAAGCTTTACGCTTTAAATCATTCTATGTAAAGCATGCTTTTGTAATAGATAAGGTCTGAGAAGGCCTATCAATTATTTATAAATAAAGAGGCAACGAGACTCTCATGGAGGAGGAGTGCAGGCCGGAAGCATTATTCCTTGAAACTTTCTTCTCTCTGTTTATCCAAGTTAATGGTCTTCTGTTGATTGATCTGTGTATTCGTGCGTCAATTCAATTGTTTTATTACGGATTACAAATTATGAATTCATCTCTTGTTCTAAAGTGATGCTAGAAGGAATTTGCTTGAATCGTGGTTTCCTTATCTTCAATGCATGTAGACTTCTGAGTTGGTTAACAGAGTTCTGTGGTAACTCTTTGTACACATAGAATTTTCTGATATCTTCTTAATTGGACTTTATTGAAATTGGTTCATGCCATATCAGTCCGAAACAACATCGCATCGCCAATCCGAACAAACTGATTCATCTATTATTCCATAGGTAACCCATTGTTATATACAATAGGGAGTGATTGTTCAGTTCATCTCCCGATGACTGTTCACCTTCCCAATTTATTTATTTACATA
>APFE031339484.1:86291-228923 GCA_000404065.3 Pinus taeda | reverse complement strand
AAGCATGCTAGGGACAACAAGCAAGCAAGATGCAGCCAACACATAGGTCAGTATGGCAACATGGTGCAACAATGGCACATAATGCAGTATAGTGATGGGTACAGTCATGATTAATGAAGCATAATGAGATGTAGCATAGTGATGATGGTTACAGCATGGTGCAGCACAATGAGGTGCAACATGATGACAAAATGTAGCACAACAAGAGGTGAAGGAGTCACCTTGGAGAATCAGTTGAAGCAACATGTCTTCAACTGATCTCATGTATCATCTTCTTAGAGATGATCTATGCTCTTATCTAGATAAGTCAAAGTGTTGACTGTTGTTGTAAACGTACTATCTCTCTCTCTCTGCTGAACTATTGAAGAACATATAAGAATAATTGATCAAGGGTTTCCCCACATTGTGGTTTGTCCTTGGCTAGCACCACATCTTGTGTCCTCTTGTCTTGGCTTGTCCTTTGCGATTTATGTTTATGTTCTATCTGCAGTTTACTTTAATGCTGATGTGATTGCTAATCTAGAAAAGATATTGAGTCAACTGTGAAAATTGAAATAAATTGCTCTAAGCATAGAACATACCTACAATTAACAGAAACTTATTTAATGCTTGAGCAAGTATCCTAAAGAGACTTTGGGCAACTTTTGCACACTTAGACACTTAGGCTTGAGCATAAGTACTTGCCCGAGCTACAGATATCAACAATAGGAGATCATATGCTTCTGCTTGGTTGTTTGTTGACACTCCTAAATACCCAACAAAAGATACTTCTACTTGTCCTCTAGGGCGTAAGATCACTCCCCCCAATCTTGCCACCCTTAGCCTTATTCAGTTGTTTGACAGTCAAGCAAATGAAGAAAATTTTCCAAAGTAGCCAATTGCATGATTGGTTGAACTAACATTTTTCTTATGATGATTAGCTTTGTAGAATTAATTGATTGCATGATTGGTTGCATTGGTTGTTCAGGTATATTGATGAATCATTGTTTTTGTTAGGTTAGGTTAGGGGTTGAATTCATTCAGTTACTTTTGGTTTGGTTTTTGATTGAACAATAGTCTAGATAGGTGTGAAATTTTGGAGTGAGTGGTTGAGTTAGTTTTATGTATGGTTTTGAGTTGGTGTGTGTTGGAATTAAATCATAGTATGTGTCGCCTTGACATGCTCTTCATGATCAGAGTTGTACGAGTCAAAGTAAGAAATTGATTTTGATATGTACATGATGTAACATAATTTGGAGTTTTATTTCTCAAGGTTATGAATTGAAAAAGGGTCAAAAGGTCATAGTAAAGTTTGGTTTCAAATATTGTAGGCTCTTTGTTTAATGTAGTGCATGGAGACTAGGAGTTGTCATTGTCTTGGAATGGGATACTGCCCCCAATTTGGAGCCAATGTTAAGATTATGTTAATTTTAGGTAACAATGGTATGTTCTATGCTTTAGAGCAATTTTACTTTAATTTCTTTATTAGCCCAATATCAATATCTAGTTTAGCAATCACATCAACATGATATTAAAATGCAGATAGAACATAAACATAAACAGTAGAAGACAAGCCAAGACAAAAGGACACAAGATGTGGCACCAGCCAGGGACAAACCCCAATGTGGGGAAACCCTTGATCAATTCTTCATATATTCTTCAATAGTTCAATAGAGAGAGAGATAGTACAATTTACAAATCTGATAATTTATGGCAGTAGCAAAAGAGCCCTAACTAGAAAAGTAAATGCTGATCAACAGGGTAGAATTCTTCCTCAATTCAGCTTGGTCAAACCCAGTCAACTTCGGCCTCCAACAACAAGTCTAATCAGCCCAAAGCAGTCCGAAAAAGTCTAGTCAAAACTAGTCAACGAAAGTCAACCCTGCGACCAACCCTAGTACAGTCAACGCTAGTCAAAGGAGAGGTCAGATTGCCTCGGTTTTTTGCCAGATCTGCAGCTTGCTAGGATAGAGATACCTCACCCAAACCGAGTTAAAACAGGTCAATGCATCAAGTCAACGCTGTCAAACAACCTCCCTGCAGCTCGGTCAACGTTGGTCAACGCAGTCAAAAGAAATTTGTCCTCCTTTCCTTCATACGTATGAGAGAGAAGATTGCCCAGAAATGCATACCCAATCATAAGAGGAGAGAGAGAGATGTGAGATGAGATGGTGGTAAAATGACTTGAGGTCTCCTTCTTTTTATATGTAACGTTGAGGATGAATTGGGGATTTGAGTGCCTGTTTTGCTTGCTGGCCGACCTTGACAATTTGTCCATAATATAAATAAATTCATATCTTCATTTGTACTTGTCAGAATCAGATGATCATTAGATCAATCCTACACCTCTCGGAGAGAGGAATCCAAGAAAAATATCAGCTATCATAAATAAGATGACTCATGTGGAGTTTGGCCCTAGTTACCAATTTTAACACTCCCTCTCAACTAGGGAGAATTCCATCTACTAATCCATCTGCTAATCTGTACTATCTCTGCCATCAATGCACTGCTTTGCTGAACTATGAAGAAGAAGAAGTGATCGAGAATGTATCATACCATTTTCTACTGATTCGAAGTCAGTCCCAAATAAAAGAGAGTGTCCCATACCATTCTTACTGACCCGAAGTCAGTTCCAATCAAAGGAGAGTGTCTCATATCACTCTTACTGACCCAAAGTCAGTTCCAATTGATCCTAGATCAATATCGGTCATCCTAGCATAGGGAGTACAGTAGTACACAATGCGTCCATTGGTAGTACTATGGTCCCTATCCTCATTTCCCTACTCATTGGCCAGATGAGAGGTACTTCCCATGAGTCCCAGACTGCATGGGTAGGATGTCTCAGCAAGAGAAGGATGAACCACTCATCCTGCCCAGATGTCGCCACAGGGTATCACAGGGGAAGGCTGAACCACTCACTTTGTATACAACAAACCATTAGGGGAAGGTTGAACCACTCACCCTGTGGTTGCTCATCGCTCCAAGAAGTACCCCAAGACCCCCAGAGCTCCCAGAGATCAATGTCCATATCATATAGGACCCTCATAAGAGGGTCTCTCCACGACTCCAAGTCGTTCTCGGAAGGCCAAGGACTTGACCTTCCCCAGGGGCTTTGTTAGAATATCGACGACCTGCTCATCAGTACCATTGTGATGGAGCCTTATTGCTCCTCGTTGTACCATATCCCGGATAAAGTGGTACCTGATATCTATATGCTTGGAGCGATCATGAAACACGAGATTCTCTGATAATCAGATCCCACTCTGGTTGTTGTAGAGGATCATGGTGGTATCCAACACATGTCCAAACAGGTCACTAAAGAGCTTCCTCAACCAAATAGCTTCACAGGAGGCCATACTAGCAGCTATGTATTTGGCCTTGGTGGTGCTCAAGGCAACCGATTTTTGCTTCCTGCTCATCTAGGATATCGAAGTAGAACCCAAAGAAAAACAACATCCAGAAGTGCTCTTGCAATTCACCACACTGCTAGCCCAATCAACATCAGAATAACCATGCAACCTCACATCTCTGGCAGTGTATCTCAGTCCATGAGTGATTGTGCCCTGAAGATATCTCTGAAGATTCTTGGCACCAATCTAATGTATATGATGAAGCTCAACCATATATTGGCTCAATGTCTTAACTGCAAAACATATGTCCGGATGGGAGTTCACCAAGAACATCAGTGCTCCTATGAGTTGACGATACTCAAAAGCATTTCCCAATTTAGATCCGGCAGCACTACCACATAACTTCTTAAAGTTAAGTTCCATCGAGGTAGTCACAGGCTTGCAGTTTATCATCCCAAATCTTTCCAATATCTTCACAACATATTTTCCTTGAGATAGGAAAATTTCTCCTGGATTTTGCCAGACCTCCAACCCTAGGAAGTAATGCATCAGTCTCAGGTCCTTCATCTCAAATTCAGAAGCCAACTCCCTCTTACATTTGAGAATGAGAGGGTTTGCACCTGTCAAAAAGTGGTCGTCCACATAAATTACCAGAATGAGAGGTTTATCATTTTCAACCTTAAAGTGAAGGTTTGGATCAGCTTCACTCCTATTGAATCTTAGCTTCAGCTTCATTAGATAGCTATCAATCCTATCATACCAAGCCCGGGGTGCTTGCTTCAAACCATAGAGAGCTTTCTTCAACCTGCATACATGAGATTCCCGGTCATGAACCTCAAACCCCTCGGGTTGTTCCACAAAGACTTCCTCTTTGATTGAACCATTCAAGAAGGCGTTCTTGACATCCATTTGATGTGGGTTCCATCCTTGTGAGGCAACAAGGGCTATGATCGAGCGGATGGTGCTGTATCGGGCAACAGGTGCAAATATCTCATCCTAATCTACACCTTCCTTTTGAGAGAAGCCCTGAGCAACAAAGCGAGCCTTGAACTTTTCTGTACTTCCATCAGCTCCATGCTTGATTTTGTAGAGCCACTTAGAAGTGACAACTGATTTGTCCTGGGGTCTAGGGACCACATCCCAAACATCATTCTTCATAATTGACTCATATTCTTCATTCATAGCATCCTTTCATACTTGTTGCTTCATGGCTTCTTCAAATGATGAAGGCTTATTTTGAATGATAGTGCTCATGACAGTCAAGTATCCTTGATACCTGTTCGGCTTCTTGCTTTCACGGAAAGTCCCCCTTGGTGCAATATGTCTTTTGGCATCTTCAAGAGTCTCCCTAAGCCAAGAGGGTCTCCTCTTGGAGGAGGAGGGCTATTGAGGAGGAGGATCAATAGGTCCATAGGTTCATCAATATCCAACATTATTTCATCTTCTTTTGCACCCTGTTTTCTGGTGTCAACTTCTTTGTTGTTCCTTGGGATAGGAAGGTTGTTGATCTTGCTGAGGGCTATATCTTCGTTGAAGGTGACATCATGACTTATCTCAACTTCTCTTTGACCAACCACATAAATTCTATATCCCTTAGAATTTTTACTATAGCCCACAAAGATTCCTTTCTTCCCAGATGCACCCAATTTGCTTCTTTTCTCTTTCGGCACATGAAAATATATGGGGCTTCCAAAAATTCTAAAATGAGAGACATCAGGTTTCTTAGCAGTGAACATTTCTTCGGGAGTCTTGGAGTCCAATGCTTGATGAGGGCATCGATTTTGAACATACACAATAGTATTTGCAGTTTCAGCCCATAGGAACTTCAGAAGCCCTTGATCATGAAGCATGGCATGAACAACTTCTACAATAGTACGATTCTTCCTTACAACAACACCATTTTGCTCGGGGGTGTATGGTGTTGTAGTCTCCCTCTTAATTCCAGCTTCTCTGCAATAATCATGGAATTCATTGGATTCGTACTCGGTCCCATTATCAATCCTCAATATCTTGATTTTCTTCTCGGATTGGTTTTCGATTAAGGCTTTGAAGTGTCGGAACCAAACGAACACTTCATCCTTCTTTTTCAAGAAGTAGATCTAAGTCTTGTGAGAATAATCATTCGTAAAGGTGAGATAATATAAGTATCCTCTCAAAGAGTTTATGGGCATCATACCAGATATGTCGGAGTGGATCAATTGCAATAGATTTGTGGTCTTGTTATTACTTGAGGGGAACTGTCCCCTTGTAAGTTTTCCTTTGGCACATCCCAGAGATACACCTTCATGCTCTACTTTGAACTCGGGCATACCTGTCACCATCTGTCTCACATCGAGTAGGGCCTTATAATGAAGATGGGCAAACCTTTGGTGCCATAGTTCAGATTGTAGAGATGTGTCGCAAGGCATGGCTCCCAATGGACTTCCTCCAATTTGATACAAAGTGTCAACCCTGAACCCAAGAGTAAAAGCATCTTTAAAATTTCTTTTCAAACATGTACCTTTCCATCGATGAATGCCACCTTGAATCCTTTGTCTTCCATTGCCGAAATGGACACCGGGTTCTTCTTGAGATCAGGTACATATAGTACTTCTTGTAAATGAATAGTGTTACCTTGATTCAATTGAAGGGTAACATTCCGTACTCCCTTCACGGGATAGGTGGCATTTTCTCCAAGGATGAACTCCAAGTTTGTTTCCTTTTCTATCTGATTAGGGAGAGCTTCCTTGTATCCGGTGAAGTGCCTTGAGGCACCACTATCAATTAGCCAATTCCCCAAAGTGTCCGGTGGAGAGATAGTGGAGAGAGACGATATAAGATAGTACTACTTTTGCTTATTGCTAACAACATTTGATTCTTCATACCTGGAGCTCCTTGCTTTCTTGGAGGGTTGACCATTTCCTTGATATCCCGCGTTCCTTTTTTGTTAATTTTAGGTATGTTCTATGCTGAGAGCAAATTTACTTCAATTTTCCATATTAGCTTAATATCAATTCCAGATTAGCAATCACATTTAGCATGATAGTAAAATGTAGATAGAACATAAACATAAATTGCTGAAGACAAGCCAAGACAAGAGGACATAAGATGTGGCGCCAGCCAGGGACAAACCCCAATGTTGGGAAACCCTTGATCAATTCTTCTTATGTTCTTCAATAGTTCAGCAGAGAGAGAGATAATACATATACATCAGAGGTCAACATTTTGACTTGTCAAAATAAGAGCAGAGATCTTCTCCAAGAAGATGACACATGAGGTAACCGATCTAAACACAGGTGATTCCATCACCATGCTGTACCATCATTGTGCTGCACCCATCACTGTGCTGCATTTCATTACACTATGCTGCACTCATCATACTGCATCCATCATCACTGTGCTGTACCCATCATGCTGCACTTCATCATGACCATGCCGCACCATGTTGCACCATTCATGCTGCACTTCTCACTATGCTGCACCATGCTGCACCCATCATGCTATCACTTACATCATGCTGTATCAAACTTCAGTCCATCCTTCATACAATCAACAACAGGCCTTCAAAGGATGCAGTGATACAAGAGAGGTTCCAACATTGCCACACTAATTTGTGCAACCCTTAATACTCTATGCTGCTGGCTATGGCCTGCAGCCTAGCCCAACAACAAGTTAAGTCTACACACAACACCCAACTAACTTGACTCTTGAACAACTCATCCTAGACAGACTTGTTTGACCTTCCCTTTGAGGCTGCACCACTGTCAGTTCCCATGCTGTCTAGGCTCCTTCTATGACTGCACCTAGTCAGCGGGATCCTACACCTAAGATTGTAGCTATGCTGAGACTGTTCTACTTCTTGTTACAGGGCTTAAGGTCTTCTGCTCCATCCATTTGATTGTGAAGATATCACCTACAGGTATGCTGTCTATACATATACTGATATAGGACACTGCTCCTTGTCATGCTTCAAGAATGTATCTAGACCTGTTCCATACATTCGAGTTTGTGACTGCTCCTAGGTCATCTCCATACTTGTCATAAAGCTTCTCCTATGACTGAGTAGGATCCTACTTATCAATGTGATGATCATCCTTCATTAGGACAACGTTCATAGAGCTCCTTCATTGAGAGCGAAGAGCTCTCATTATTATCTTCGGCTAGGGTATATTCTCTCTTTTGGACTGCATCTAACTGTGTGAGAGATTACAGCTATGGCTCCTTTTGGAGCATCCATTGGCAATGTATATAAGCTTCTCCTTGTTGCGTGTAAAGGTATTCTTTAGGAGAACGTGAAGGGATCCTCCTCTAGCTGCATAGAACCCTCATTTGACTGTGGAAGATACCTCTTCTTCCCATCGTATAAGAGTCTTCTTTAATTGTGAATGTAGGGTAGCTTCTATGTGGAATAAGGCCAACAGTTAGGGCGTATCTGAACTGTGACTAGGGCACAAACAAAACTGCGGTTAGCGTTAGGTTCACTTCCATGTCTGCGGTAGGGCTAGGGCATCTCCTGTTTAGGGCAGCGTATACTCTTGGTGACTTCTCCTTCCACCAAAACCCAAATGAGTGGAGAGGAAGAGATCACAAGAGGTGTGAGTGTGTGTCTCAAATGACTTGCAAACCTCTTCTATTTATAGTGCAACGATGAGGATAAGTGGGGGTAATTTGATTGCTGGCCGACCTTGATGAATTGTCACATAACACAATTAAATTTATATCTCCATGAATACATGTCAGAATCGGACGATCTTTAGATCAATCCTACACCTATCAACGAGAGGAATCCAAGAAAAATATCAGCTGCCATGAATACGTAGACCCACATGGAGTTTGGCCCTAGTTGCCAATTTTAACATTTTTCCCTTGCCATTGGACCTGCCATTCCTCTGTTCGTTGTTGTTGAAGTTGCCCCTGGAATGATTGTGATCATCATCATGCGATGTGTCCCTTCTATTTGGACACTCCCTTGCATAGTGGCCAAACTTATTGCAAACAAAGCACCTGCCCTTACTTCCTCCCTTAGATCCAGGCTTTCCATTGAAATGACCTTTAGACCTTGCATTATTTTTCCTTTTGGCATGAGCGGAGAATGCAATGGGGTTGCTTCTATTAGAAGACATTTCTTGCTCACCATTCTTGTTTCTTCTTGAATGCATCTCGACATGAATTCTTCAAACCCTGGAATTCGATCATTGTTGAGTATAGTGGTTTTGAATATATACCACTCAGGTGGGAGCCCTCCAAGGGTAGTGATAGTAAGTTCCATGTTAGCCTCTCCAATCGAAAGTATATCTTTCTTGATCTCAGTGATCCTTAAGAAGTAGGATTGAATATCCTTGTCCTTGCCCTTCTTAATATCCTTCAACTTATTTTTGAGAAATAAAATTTGATTAGCATCACTAACCTTAAACATGCTGATCAACATGTCGTAGATCTCCTTGGAGGTCTTCAATTTGGAGATGTAGGCCACCAAATGCTTGTCAATGGAATCTCTGATAATCTTCTTTGCTTTGACTTTAGCCCTATTGTACTTGGTCTTCGCAACAACCAGTGCATTTGAAGGAGGCTTAGGGGTTTTACCCTTCACATAGTCCAACACTTCTTGTTCTTCCAATGTCAAATCAAGAGACATCTTCCATCCATGATAGTCAGATTTTTCACGGAGCTGGTCTTCACCGGGAAAGTGGGATGAGGAACCCATTGAGCCTTTTGTCCTTGTCCAACTGTCTTTGGTGATTGCTCTTTCACTCTTGCTTGGGCTTTGTTTTCACCTCAACTCTGATACCATGTTAATTTTAGGTAACAATGGTATGTTCTATGGCTTAGAGCAATTTTACTTCAATTTCTTTATTAGCCCAATATCATTATCCAGTTTAGCAATCACATCAACATGATGGTAAAATGCAGATAGAACATAAACATAAACAATAGAAGACAAACCAAGACAAGAGGACACAAGATGTGGCACCAGCCAGGGACAAACCCCAATGTGGGGAAACCTTTGATCAATTCTTCTTATATTCTTCAATAGTTCCGCAGATAGAGAGAGAGAGTACAATTTACAAATCTGATAATTTATGACACCAGCGAAAGAGCCCTAATAAAAAAAGTCAATGTTGGTCAACAGGGCAGAATTTTTCCTCAATTCAACTCGGTCAAACTCAGTGAACTTCAGCCTCCAATAGCAAGTCTAATCAACCCAAAACAGTCCAGTCAAAACTGGTGAACAAAAGTCAACACTATGACCAGCCCTAGTACAGTCAACGTTGGTCAAAGGAGAGGTTAGATTGCCTCGGTTTTTGTTCCCAAATTTGTGGCTTGCTAGGGTAGAGATACCTCACCCAAACCGAAGTCAAAACATGTCAACACATCAAGTCAACGTAGTCAAACAACCTCCCTACAGCTCGGTCAATGCAATCAACATAAATTTGTCCTCCTTTCCTTCGCATGTGTGAGAGAGAAGATTGCCCAGAAATGCATACCCAATCACAAGAGGAGAGAGAGAGATGTGAGATGAGATGATGGTAAAATGACTTGAGGTATCCTTTTTATATGTAACGTTGAGGATGAATTGGGGGTTTGAGTCCTTGTTTTGCTTACTGGCCGACCTTGACAATTTGCCATAATATAAATAAATTCATATCTTCATTTGTACATGTCAGAATCGAATGATCTTTAGATCAATCCTACACCTCTCAGAGAGAGGAATCCAAGAAAAATATCAAATGTCATAAATAGGATGACCCATGTGGAGTTTGGCCCTACTTGCCAATTTTAACACACTTGGACTTGCAATCAAAAGAAGCATATCAAACAACTTTCTTTGCAGAGATTCCACTACTTTATGAGATAATATACTCATAGGAGAAGGGTGTTTTCTAATGTTCCACAGGAATGCATCCCCTAGGGTTGGGGACATGCTTCTGTGCTTCCTACTCTCTTGGGATGGGAGGGTTCATGGCGAAATGTTTTTTTACAACCCCCCCTTTTGTGGTACACATACTGAAATGTTTTGCCAGTGTGTGAAACATGTTTCGCAATAAGGGTTGCTTTTAGGCGCCCCCCTTCAAAAGTGGGATGCCTAGGTGCATCCCCTCGAAAAAACAAAAACCGAGATGCTTGGACATCTGCCACCCATCCTAATTTTCTGCCAACAACCTTTAAAAAAAAACATAAAAGCTTCTAATACCTAATCCTCTATCTCATATTTCATTTTCAAAATGATTCGGTCTTTTCGGATGTGAATATGAATCGTGTTTATATCATTTACAAATTTGAATTTATTATTTACATTGCACAATGATGAATTTGCATGGGATGAGTTGTTATTTGTTTTTTTATAATTTTAAAGACGGGCTCCCCCTATTCTGGGTACCCCAACGTTCCTTGTTCCTCGTGAATTTCCCTAAAATTTGGGGGGTGTCTCTGCATGTTCCCGAATCCCTATGTGCATTTCTGTGCTGCTACGTCCCAAAAACTTGGGGGGACACATGTTTTTATGACGATAAACCTTAGCATTGCCTTCAATGTTGTTTTAGGCATATCACTGCTATTTTGGAGGCACACCAATGTTGCTACTAATGCACGTGCTGCAATCTGAAGAGTGTGGAGGGGGACACTCAATTTTGGGAGAGAATGTTTTTTTGCATGGATTGGAAAGAAAGTTTTTTTGCTATTTGTGAATATGAATATGTTTAGAAGTTCCTATTTTTGGAGGATGTTTTGTTTTTAAACCAGGTTGCTAATTTTGGTATAGCATATGCTTTGTGCACACTACATACTGAATTTCTAGAAAAACCCTCTAAGTTTAGTCCAAGGTTTTAAGATTTGGTGCAAGTCTTCAAGTATAAGAAGAGGAGCTGCCATGAGGATAAATTGATTAGTTGCTCATCAATCCTCTTGCTCTCTGCACCATTCTTTTCTCCTGCTTTCTACCTCTCATGTTGTAGTCTCTAAGTAGCAAACTCGGATTTTTATCATTGTTATCAGAAGTGGCATTGGGACTACCCCGGTGGACCCCAAATTTGTGAACTAAATTGCCGCTAAGAAGAAAAAGGGAAAACACCCAGTCAACTAAAACACATATGAAATATTAAAATTTTGATAAAAAATAAATATATTTAAGTATTGAGGGTCTTTCGCAATGCATTATATTAGATATCATTTTTTGGGATCCAACTGCGTTAACAAAGTCATTCATCTATGACCATTTCCATGAGAGGTAGCCGTAACTGACTAATTTCTCATGATTTTTGAAAAGTCCACTTAGCACTCATTGCATCAGGTGATGCTCACAGGGTTGAAGAAGTGGGATTGAAACTAGTGAAATGAATCACATAGTATGATTATCAAATGATTAGGGACTACCCATTATATTGAACAGTAATTGTCTTGCCCTTTATCTCCTCGAACTTGTGTTCAACAAGTTTTCATTTGATTATCATTTGATGTTTGACGCTATGTGATTCATTTCACTAGTTTCAATCATACTTCTTCACCCCTGTGAGCATCACCTAATGCAATGAGTGCTAAGTGAACTATTAAAAAGTCACGAGAAATTAGTCAGTTACGAGTACCTCCCATGGAAATGGTCATAGATGAATGACTTTCTTAACGCAGTTGAATCCCAAAAAATGATATCTAATAAATATATTCATATATATTTATGTAAAGCCAAACCATTAGACACAAAACATGCAAAGTTTTCTCATGTATATAGCATGTAATGGTGAATATAGCTAAATGGGGCGAAGTGCTATACATATTTGAACCAAAATACATAAAACGTTGAGGTTAAATGGTCTCTATAGTCCAAAACTAATTGGACCCCACTCTTTAATCAAATTATTTGAATCTAGATTCTCCACATTCTCTCCATGGGTGTGTTCGGGAAACACTTTGAATCAACCCAAGAAACACTCAAAGTCTCAAAATCAACACAAGAATAACACAGGATCAGCACTTCTTGTTACATGAAACCCTTCAAAAGCTCACAAAGGAAGAGCGAGAAGCGTGTGAGGTAGGTAGATGGGGGTCATCATTAGTTAGAGATGAGATTTAGATTTTAGGTTAGGTTTAGGGGTTTTTTTGTTATTTTATTTTTAATTTTTTCAAAATTTTTGGGCGTGTGGCCATGCTAATATGGAATTGACTAGAAATGATCTAAGTGACTAGTGCCACATGAAATTGGTTGGTTCGGGACAAAACCAATCAAAACTGGTTTGAATGACCAATTTTGACTGGAAAATCCCCAAATTGGTCCAACTAGTCGGTTTTGTTTTGGTTGTGTTAATATTGGGTTCTTATAGTTCAAATTTTTAGTACTCTATTGCATGCTTCATCCAATCTCTCGGGTAGTGCGTGATAAGGTTCCTTAATGATTGAATATCCCCTTAGGGCCTTTTGTCACCTAAGATGTACACCCAAGTGTGGGAAAAGTTTTAACCCAACAAGATGTAGTCTTTAAGGCGCAACGCTCAAAGAAGGGATTGTCACCTATTCCCAACTCTCTCCGTTTAATCTCTCTCCTAGGCAAGCTATCGGGGGTAGTCCCTAAGTATGATTATCAAATGAAAACTTGTTGAACACAACAAGTTCCAGGAGATAAAGGGCAAGACAATTACTGTTAAATATAACTTTAAAGATTGATTAACAAGCATGAATATTAATGATCGAATATTAATGGGATAGATTTGATTAAATCAATATGGAATTCAATAAGATAGAAGATGAGAGACTAGTGCCTTATAAACAATGCTCAAATAAAGTTAAAATACTAGCAAAATAAGAGAATGATGCTTCAAGTTACAAGATAGGCAATGCTGCAAGAAAAGTGTTAGTACAAAATGATAGCATAATATTGAACTATGAGCAATAATATGAAACTCGTAAGATAAATAAAACTTGTACTTTAAAGAGATACTCAAACAAGATAGAATAATATCAAAGGCCAATGAGCAAGTAATTCAAATGACAAGTACAAGAGCAATACAATGCGATACTACAAGTATGACGAAATGCTCACAAACCAACAAAATGCAAAATGAGACAATCTTAGGTGAATGTCTGATGCAAGTGATCTTGGTTGATTTTAATAATATGCCTAAACTATGGTGATACTTCCTCTCAATTTCTCAAAACTTGGTAAGGACTGAGGTGAATTGCAAGAAGGCTAGGGCGAGGAAGTGCTTAGTCCATCAATAACAATACTTGCCTAGACTCCAAGACAACCCATGTGCCTTCTTTCCTACAAGGGCTCGACCACAAGAGAATTGCGAGGTCATATGTTTTAACCTTTTCTCCAAACTCAAATTTATCAAATTGAATGAAAGTCAAGGAAGGTTGTCCTAAATTTTCTATCAACCAAATTTATGCTTGGAGGTAAATTTTAGAGATGCAAAACTAGATCTAATATGCAAATGAGATGCAAATGTTAATAGAATGTTTCAATGAGATATAATTAGTACAAGAAGCTTCAAAGAGTGAAATAACAATCCACTTATGATCAAGATTGTGATAAGCACTTTGAGGACAAAATTTTAATCAGATTAGCTTATAACAATGATCTATGAAGCAAGTAAAATTTACTCAATGAAACAAAGCGAATTAAGATTTAAACATTAGAGCAATAACACGGGTGCTTCAAGTTAAACCAAGATGCTCAAATGTGAAATGAGTTATTGATATGTTAATTTGAGAATATAACTTCATTTATAATGTTGTGCTTATAAAAGTGTTTAAGAGCAATAGAGCAAATATGAATTATATAATGAAGCACAAGTAGAAAATTAGAATGATGGCAGATGAGATTGCTAATTAGTGAACTAGAAAGACTACTTTAATCTAAAATACTAGTGACATCAAGACAATAGTTACTCAAATGCAAATTAGATCAAATAGCCATTGAGATTACAAAAGCAATTAGATCAAATAATTAATAACGAATCCTAGATCTAATAGTGACCAAATGAAGCAATTCAAGAGATTAGATCTAAAATGCAATGAAAAAGAAACTAATCTAATGAGAGCAAGAGAACAAGCTAGAGATTAGATTTAGAGACTAAGATAACAGTGAAATGAAAACCAAGCTAAGAAGTCAGTCACCACCACAAGAAGTCCTCTTTTCAAATAAGGAGGTGGGATACAGTGGGAAAAGCCGTAAGCTCCTTCAAAAGAAAATATATTTTTTATTAATATTACAAGAGAATGTGAAAATTCCTGAATCTAACACATCAGAAAGCCCTACTGCAATTTCTGGTTTACTATCTCCTACTTGTTGTTTACATTAACAAGTTATTTAATTGCATAAATATCGAAGTAAACACAAATGTAGCCTTTACAAATACATAAATCATGTACTGAAGTAAACAGAAACAATAACACAAGGACACCGTTATTTTTGGAGAATCGTCCCCGGAAAAACCCAATGCCGGAAAACCGGTGCAAAATATATGAGGGTTTTATTATTAAGCAGATTTCATGAATACAACTAGTGTGGTAGAAATGGCTCACCCAACAGAGAATGTCCTCGACAGTAGTACCTCTATTCGGAGACAGATATTCCGACAAATTAGCAACCGGATGATCAACCCCACAATGACTCTTACTGTTCCTTGTGTTGGACAATGAAAGCTGTTCCAAGCATTGCTTTGGAACTGCGTCACCCTCTCCCGGCTGATCTACTCTCAGTCTGCCCCAAAGAATATCCCCAGTGCTGCCTCTTAAGCCCAGCGTCAGCCTCTATATCCCTCTGCACTGCCTGGGTCAGGGTCTACGGCTTTTGTGTTAGCCTCTATGGCTTCTGCGTCAGCCTCTATGGCTTCTGCATCAACCTCTATGGCCTTTTACGTCAGCTCCTTCTGCTTCTGCGTCAACCCTTCTAGGGCTTGTGTTGTCTCTCCTGCACTGCGCTGCCTCTTTGCTATGTATTCATCAACCTCAGATGAAAATCCCTTGCTGAATTGCCCTTTGCTGCAATTGATCACTAACTCGGTTTCCTCAGCAAACCTTGCCCCAAAAAATCGAATTCTTTATCTCTCTTGGTGTGTCTCCAACTGACCCTCAAGCCTTCTCTTATACTTTTCCTGTTGATGATTCAATGACTGAGATTAAGTCCCTAATCAACGGCTTAGATTAGAACTTGCTTGATCCTCATCACTTAGAACTTTCTCATCCATTTTACATTAATACACATTAATATTTTTATTTTCCTAAGTTTAGACTTACGAACCCATTAAAAATATTAATTATTTTAATATCTCTCTATCTGAGTTGAATTTCTCCAAACGATTTCTGGGCCTTGGAGATGTCATGTGCCTTGGCCTCTCCACCAAATTTAATGGCTAGAGCACATCAGATGCTACCAAAAATCAACAGAGAAAACCCTCTTGAGACGAGAGAGGGTTTCAAAATCCTTAAGGAGAGCTTACAAGATTTAAACTTTGAAAGACAAATACCTCTCCTCAAGCTACACCAGATATAGGCACTTAGCTAGGGAAAAACCCTTATGAAGGGGAAAACCCAGTTAAACTCTTCCATGAATAGTTTCAAATCAAATTGAGACAACCAAGATCTTTTAGACTCAATAGAGTGATTTCTCCACCAAGTCAGCCTTCAATTGACATACTTCATCAATATTTCCAAAAGTCAAACAAAGTCATAAGTGTAACTTCATGTAGAAACATCTCGGACCTGCAACATCTTAGATGCCTCAAACCTTTATCAGATACCTTGGACCTCGTACTGTAGCAATCATATTTGACCTGCAACATCTCAAAATATCTCGGCCCTGTAGTAGCACGTGTGGTAGAAGTGACTTCTTGAATGCTTAATATTTCGTCCCTTTTTCTTCTTAAATTCATACCTTTCCTTCTACCCCAATTGTAGACTTGAATTGCTTGGTATGTGTGTCATCAAATGGGTCGAATACCTCTTTATTTATAGTCTCTTTGAGCTGGCAAAATTCTTCATGAAGCCGACTTGTTCTCTCTTTGGGACCGACTTGGTGGAGAAGGAAAACATGACATTTATGACTCAATAAATTTTCTTTCTTGAATTTACAAGGCCCAAGAAGGGTCTACACAAAGACTATGACTCTTGACATAAACCTAGAAGCCTACAAAGGCGGCTTTGACCTATAAACCATTGACCCAAGCATGAAACCCATGCTTTAATAAGTCAATCTTTTATAGTAAAATTTATTTTTCTTTCTTTTAACAAATACATTACATCATGACTCAAATACAATTATGATGACCAACACTAGTTACATTCTTCAACAAGTGATTGGGAGCAAATTCCCCAACAATCTAATGCATTGTCACTTCCCAAACCACTATCAACATACTGCTATGCAAACTGCATGTAGGTTGCCTGTAGCTGTGCATTGACTGTTGTAGATGCTGCATGTAAACTAAATGTATGCTCTTCGTGGAGTTTGAGGTAGGTAACTGCCAATTGTGCATACAAGTGGAGCAAAGTATAATAGAGACATACATCCACTAAATCCTCAATTAAATTTGTCAAAGATCTTTATACCATACAGTGATTCCCTTGCTGTTGCATTGAATTTTGACTGTCCAACGTGTACCTTTGAATTTGGCATGTGCATATTAATTTTTGATTGCCTAAGCGTATACAAGGAATGAGGTGAAGTGGGTCCCATCCCCACTCATTTACTTTATACTTTAATTTCACCATATTAAATCAACAATTCGAACTTGAACTTTTGGCCATATTTTGTATTTCATGAACTTGACATGATGCTCTATTGACTTGTCATTTGGAACTTTGGCTTGCTTATTTGGCATTTGGGTGGTGGGCCCTATGTGGTTGCGATATCACTATTGATTCTCCACTTAATTTCCATGTCAAATTTTGACTTCCAATTATTATTTTTTTGAAAATTTTTCTCATTTTTCACCACTAACATTAGAAAAAGTGGCTTTTGAGGGGCGATATGTCGTTCTTTGACCCTCAAAGTGGGTCTTAGGATAATGTTGGGCCTCTGAGGACGAATTTTGAGTATTCACACGCCCCAAACATTTCCTAGGACCACTTATTTACATCATTACATAGAAATTAATTAAAAAATCTCGTTTTGCGAGAAAATTTTAATTATTAAAAAATCCTACTTAGACCTAGTCAAATTCCGTGAACTTTCAGAGATGATCTAGCATGGTAATATACATTGGCCCTAGACACTAGGATGGACTTAAGGCACGATCTTCAAGATGTCACCTCGACTTTAGGGTATGCGGTGAGTGAAAAACCTAGAATCGCCGTTGAAAAGCAAGAATAATTAACCAAGTAAAAAAAAACACTCCAAGGTGTACTCGCTTGCTAATCGAGTCTCAACAGCGTAGGTCTATTACATAGCTTTATTCACCATGCTAGTGACAGGTAACAGGTTTACAATGTCCTTGGAGGGTTGCGGAATATGAGCACAAAAATGAAGAGAGAAAGGGGCTTAGAAGCCCTGATGAAATCTGGAACTCTAAATGAATTGTAAGGTATTCAGAATGCTCTGAAATATCCTTGGGCATGGAGTCTTCAAATTTTTTTAGGTGCAACTTTAGTGGTCAACAATGTGAAAACCCACAAAGTTATTCCAGCAAAGGCATATGTCTTATAATGGTTAGAACGTGTCCTAAATAATGTTGGAATTTAGAAAATATTCTTGTAAAACAATTCTGGAATTTAAAGAAGGGTTTGGATGAATGAAACTCACTTGGATGTGTCCCTTGCACTTGGAAATATGCTCGATTTGGTGTATGATTTACTATAGATTATTGCAAATTTGCAAAATGCTCAATATACCTTTGTGAAATATGTATGTTAAGTGCATAAATCAAAGGTATATATTTCCCTTGGATGAGATATGGAAAGTCTAGCTCAAAACCCCAAGGGTCAACTAGCTATCTTGAGATAAATTTATAAACACAAGCTAGCGATATATTTTTATTTAATTTTTTATTTTATTTAAATGGGATTTTTTTATTTTTGAGATTTTGAATAAATTGGTTGCTGCAAAGATGACTTACCATGGCCCAGTATCATTTCTTCCATTATTGGGTCATAAATCACACCCCCTTTTGAGTTAACCTTGCAATTTGGACAAGAAACGAGCTTGGAGTTGAAAATACTAATTGTCTCCACTCTTGTCTAACAAAGCTTCACCGGTTTCAAAGTCCAACTAGGAGCAATTTCTTGCGAAATGTCTCTAATCTATGGGTCAACTATGGGGTTGGTTGAGATCTTTTCCTAGTTGAAGATATCCTCGACAAGGATTTGTCCAATCACTTGGATCCAAAATCACCAACCTCTAACAAAGGGTATAATGAGGACTAGCACCTTAGTTTTCTGTTCTACGTGACTATGTAGCCCCTCAGTGGATCAACCCACAAACTTGTGTAACTTGGATCTACTTGTGTCTAGCTTATGAAGTACAATTATGACAAGCACTTGTAAGAAAGAAATACAAAAAAACCAACCCACAATGTGTGCATTGTTTACAAATGAAAAAGTTCTATTATGGCATTATGATCTCATAGTTCAACAACAACAACGGTTTTGAAAAATGTAACTAGTGTCGGTCTTCATAGTTGTATTTGAGTCATGTTGTAATATATTTTTCAAAAGACAAAAAAATAATTATTATTGACTTATTAAAGCATGGGTTTCATGCTTGGGTTAATGGTCAATAGGCCAAAGCACCTGTTGAGTGCTCTAGGATTTTTGTATTAAGTCAAAGTCAAAATTATTATGAAAAGGACCCTTCTTGGGCTCATTGTGTTATAAAAAGAAATTTATTTTGTCATGTTTAAGCCCTCCATCTATCAAGTCGGCCTCCATCTCCTCTAAAACAATTGCGACTTCATTTTTTATAATTCGGCTTGCCAATTATTCATGTCGGCCCAAAGTATAGTGGCAAACCACTATAAATAGCAAGTAAAACTCGACCTATTCAAAATATAACTTGCATCTACAGTTTGAGAAGGATGGACGAAGTGTGAAGGACATAAAGTGGGCCTATTACAAGACGAAGGCTAAGGTTAATATTGCACGACAAAGATTGCTATTGCTGGACGAAGGCTACTGTTGCAGAATGAAGTTATCATTGCTGGACGAAGGTTGAACAACATGAGGATTGTAGCCCTATTCGATTATCTTGATGGATGGAGGGGTAAAGTTAGTGTCAAAGGTCTTGGTTGTCTCACTTTAATATGAATATACTAAGGAAGAGTTTTTGACTGGGTTTTCCCCTTCCTTGGGGGTTTTTGTTGAGAAATCTAAGGGGCAACAATGAAGGTGATTTCTCTCACTTTGATAACTGCTTGTGATGTATTTTTACTTTACTTGATTAACTTCTTCTTTATTTTATTATTATTAGTGTTCTCTATCATCAAACAACTACCAAATCATAAAGAACAATGAGATAATAGATCACAAGATATAGGTGATCATCTTGGGCCAAAACCTCTCCAACTGAGAGGGAAAACCCCTAGAATTCTTCTCATCTATAGAATTCAATTGACGAACTCCAAGACCTATGACCCTTGACCAAGGCCCTCCAAGACCAAGCCAACTTTCTTTCTTGAACAACTTCCAACAACAAACTTCAACCTTCTGGCAACTTCACCAACAACTTCGACCTAGTAGCTTCAACAACTTTGACCTCGATGCAACTTCAACAACTTCAACCTAGTAGCTTCATAACTTCGACCTAGAAGCAGCTTCACAACTTCGACCTTGCAACTTCACAACTTCGACCTTGCAGCTTCACAGCTTCAATGCAACTTCATAACTTCGATGGAGCTTCAGAATTTCGTCTTGCCTAGTAACTGTAGAAACCTTAACAAAAGAGAGAAAGAGAGAGGCCCAAAAACTTCGAACTTGTTCTTCTTCTCCTTCTTCGTCCATTTCCAGTTTCTATCTTGAGGAGATCGAACTTGCTTGAGAGTGTCCAAATGAGGTCGAGTTCCTTCTTATATATAGGCTTTTAAGGGGTACAAATTGCTATCTTTAGGCCGACTTGCCCCTTCATGTAGGCTGACTTGATCTTTGTGCCATGATGAGGTCTTGGATGGTCTTTTTGACTTAATAAATTTTTCTTTACAATATGTAACATGCCCAAATGGGTCCTTAATACATGACAATGACTCAATTGACTTTATGACAAACCTAGAAGCACTCAATAGGTGCTTGACGTATAAAATAAATTTCCTTGAGCATGAAACCCATGCCTCAAAAATAACAATAATACTTTTTTTTCTCTTTCCATTAAACACATAAAAATGATTACATATGTCATTTATGAAGACCGAACCTAGTTACATATTTCAACTAGGGAGCTATTCATAATTCATACAAGGTACTTGGACATTCTCAATTTGAAGAATTCTCATAAGAAGATTCAGATTGGTAACCCATCTGTTTAGCATCATATCATCCAACATTGTCACATAGCAAGGCCTTGACTAACAACTCTATCTCTTCCACAAGATCATAACACAATGCTGGCGAGACCAATTATTTATAGACACCATCATCATCGTCTCTCAAGGAACATACCCCACCCGGGTGTTCATGGGGTATGTCCTTCCAAGACTATTCTTATCTTGGATTCTCAGTCCTCAAAGAATATTAGTCCTCTACGACTACTCTTATCTTGGATGCCCTACCGCATCCTCATAAAGTATCAGATGCTAGATGCTTACCCAATCCTCCATTCTTTCTTCTCAAAGTGTCTATCTCTCCCTCTCAATTAGGGAGGATATACCCATTCCTATAAAAAAGGAATGTACCCAAGTTCCCTCTTATCCAGGGACTTGTCCAAGCTCCCTCTTAACTAGGGACTTGTTTCCAACAACTACTTTTTTCTTTAGTGGAGGTCATGGGACCTTTCATTGCTTGTTGAGCTCCTCCTTTTGATGTCATGAATTTCATCTTCATTATTATGGAGCCTTCATTTTGTAGGGCATTGACCATCCATCACTTTCCTCAAGTTAGTCATGTCGTCCTTCCCCTTATTGGAAAGTGATCTTCTAATCCACATTTGACTTTCCTTCATACAACTACCTCTTCTGTGTCATGTTTCCTTCATGATCTTCCATCCAACCACATGAGTGCTTAGTTTTAGATGACATCTACAACTTTCTTCCGGTAGCCCTGTATCAATCCATCCAGATGTTTTTTTCAAAAATTAGAAATGAACATCAAATCAAAATTACCTTTTGTTATGGCCTTTCATCATGACATCTTGTTTGTAGCAACATCAACATCTTGCATACATATTGACACATCTCCAAAATATTCAATGTCAAGGGTCTCCTTTCTTCTCAGACTTCATCAAAGTCTTTAGACCTTTTCCAGGGAGAAGTCATGGTCAATTCTCCTAGTCACTGGATGTTGATTTCCTTTTTCTACGTGCTTATAGGTGCATCTTTCACGATCTCGTCATTCTTTCTTCACATATTTCTCCTAAGGAACTTTCATCCATAGTTCCTTCATCTTTGTCAACCACCTCATATTCCATATGAGGACATATTATGTTGATGTCATCTAGTCAATATGTGAACCATGCCCTCGTGCATCTTTCCAAAGGAGGAGATACCTTTTCTTTGATCATGCTTATGAGATAAAGCATTTACCCATGCAACCATATGACGACATGACCCAATTAAATACATGCATACATACCTTTTTCCTTCTTTTAGTCTCTAGTATTCCTCCAACAACTTCCTTTCCTTGATTGAGGGTACTTCAACCATGCTACATTCCTTTCTCATCATACCATCATTCTTCCAAACAATGAATCCCGTACAAGGTGGAATTCTCAGCGAGGCACTTGCTTCTTCCAAGAGGTGAACCTTTGAATGAAGATTGCAACAGAGGATCTTGATTATACTCATCCTGCAAATGCTTCTTCCTAATGATGTATGATGAGTTCTACACTAGATGACTTTCTAACCATAAGTACTACTTATGTTTTTCAATGAGGTTATCAAAAGTTGCTTCCTTCTATGATGATTGCTACAACAATGTAGACTTCTACTTCAACTATCTTTCAAGCTTTTATAAGGATGTCCCGATTTAATCGTATGCTTCTAATATGATGCCATCTTCTACTAAGATGCATCTTGTCATAATGCTTCTCATCTTGATTGCCATGGTGGAAGTCTTTTCACCTTCCTCTTCTCCTTGCTATGTATTGGAGAAACCCTAATAGTGAAGATTATCCCTTTGGATTTCTTCTCATTAAGTTCTTCCACTTCTTCAGTGATATGAGCCTCATTTCTTTCTTTCCTCTTGTTGCCCTTCTTGAACTTTGGACAATCTCTCTTGTAGTGCCCATATTCTTGACAGCGATAACATTGGATCTTTGCCATATTCTTCTTCTTTTTCTGAGGACCAAACCTCCCAAACTTTCCTTTTCTCTTAACCATGGCAGCAAATGCTTGAACTTGTTCATTTGATCCCACGTTACTTTTTGCTTCAATCTGGGTCCTTCAATTTTACATAATGACCAAAGTTCATTGAATGGGGTAGCTTCCTTCTTTCTGTAGATGCTTGATGTAAAGTTGCCCCGTTCTTCTGGTAGTGCGTTGAGCACTATGGTGGTCATTTCTTTATCGGACATTATTCCTCTCAACTCTTGTAGTTGGTCTCTTATTTATGATATCATCATAAAGTATGAGGCTATTCCATCTTCCTTTGATATCTTCATCTTGGAGAGTTCTTGTCTTAATTCTATCACTTCTCCAGTTATACTTATGGAGAACAATTCTACTAGCTTCTTGTATATTTCTTTTGATGTCTCCAACTTTGATACATATGGTATGAGGTGATCTTTGATGGATTCTAAAGGGATCCTTTGAGCCCTTACTTCCCCTTTCATGTACTTCGCTAGAGCTTAAGCTTCTTCCTTTGGAGGTTTAGTGATTGAACCCTTGACATGATCAATGACTTCGTTTTCTATGAGGATCATATTTGTCCTCTTCTTTCATGCAAGAAAGTTTGATGACCCAACCAACCCAACCAATTGTTGCTTTCCTTGCAAAATGAAATCATTTTGATAGATTCAGTTGTGGACATAAAGATACTTACTAGTGAAGATACTTCTTAATGACAATATCTTCAACTTAATGCCTTCTTGATATTGATAATGATGTTGATAATAGAAGATGTCTTCCTTTAAAAGTGATCCTTCAAAGATAGGGAGATCACCTTGGTTCCTTGATGGTGATGACAACGCCTTCTCCTTGATGAGCTTCCTTTTGTCAAAGTCAAATTTAGTCAAATTTTCCTTCCAGTAGTTGCAACTTCTTATTCGACCTCTTTTTCGACCCTGACAATTTCACTGCAATTTTTGGTCACTGCAGAAACCTTAGTTTTTGCACATGTGGGAGAAAGACAAAGATTTTACCCTTCTCTCTTCTTCGCTTGGATAGAGGCTTCTTTTGCAACTTGACTTGCAAGATGGCTTATCTTCCACTTGTTTACGACCTCCTTAGGTGACTGTAATAATTTGGCTTCTGCTGCAACAAATGAGCCCTAATCTCTTCGCACGTGAGAACAAGAATAGCCCAAAACATACCCCAAATTACTTCGATGACGATGTCGAGCTTCCCAACAATGCTTCAAGTGTATAACCCTTCTTTGGATGAGCTAGGGTTTTGAGATCTTCTATCTTTGAGATGTGATGATCCTTGATATGAATGATCCTTCTTGATGATTGATACTCTTGATGATCTTCTAATGCTTCGACTCTTGAGTGTCCTTTAAGCTGCCTTTCCTTGCCTTGTCACCTTAGCTCTGATACCATGTTGAGAAATCTTAGGGGCAACAAGTGTAGGTGATTTCTCTTACTTTGATAACTGCTTGTGATGTATTTTTACTTTACTTGATTAACTTCTTCTTTCCTTTATTATTATTAGTGTTCTCTATCATCAAACAACTACCAAATCATAAAGAACAATGAGATAGTAAGACACAAGATATAGGTGGTCAACCAGGGCCAAAACCTCTCCAATTGAGAGGAAAACCCACCAGAATTCTTCTCTTGTTATAGAACTTCAGTTGACGAATTCCAAGACCTATGACTCTTGACCAAGACCCTCCAAGACCAAGTCAACTTTCCTTCTTGAACAATTTCCAACAACAAACTTCAACCGTTCAACAACTTCTCCAACAACTTCGACCCCAAAAATAATTTTTGCAACTTCGACCTAGCATCTTCAACAACTTCAACCTTGATGCAACTTCAGTAGCTTCAACTTAATAGATTCTTAGCTTCGACTTAGAAGCAACTTCACAGCTTCGACCTTGCAGCTTCACAACTTCGACGTTGCAGCTTCACAACTTCGATGCAACTTCAGAACTTCGATGCAACTTCAGAATTTCATCTTGCCCAGTTACTATAGAAACCCTAACAAAAGAGAGAAAGAGAGAGGCCCAAAAGCTTCAAACTTGTTCTTCTTCTCCTTCTTCGTCCTTTTCCAACTTCTATCTTGAGGAGATCGAACTTGCTTGAGAGTGTGTCCAAATCAGGTTGAGTTCCTTCTTATATATATGCTTTTTAGCGGTACGAATTGCTTTCTTTAGGCCGACTTGTCCCTTCATGTAGGTCGACTTGATCATTGTTCCATGACGAGGTCTTGGAGGGTCTTTTGACTTTCTTTTGACAAAATAATTTTTTCTTTTCAATATGTAACATGCCCAAATGGGTCTTTAATACATGACAATGATTTAGTTGATTTTATTACAAACCTAAAAGCACTCAATGGGTGCTTGACCTATAAAATAAATTTCCTTGAGCATGAAACCCATGCCTCAAGAATAACAATAATAAATTTAATTTTCTCTTTCCATTAAACACATAAAAATGATTACATATGTCATTATGAAGACCGAACCTAGTTACATATTTCAATAGTTTTGCCCTGGCTGAGTGTCTACATCTAGTGTCTATTTGTTTTATGGTTTTGATAGTTGTTTGATGATCAAAAAGATAATAACAATAAGAAGAAGAAGAAGAAGAAGAAGAAGAAGAATTTTAATAAAAGGATCACAAGCATCTATCAAACTTAAAGAGAAATAAAATTTAAATGCGCTAGATAAGTTGTCCTACATTTCTCAATATGGTATCAAAGCTATGGATTTAAAGAAAGGGCATAAGAGTAAATCTATAGGGCTCCAATTTCATCATCTACCTAGACTGAACCTCCTAAGGTAAAAAGTTTAATGTTCTGGGTACTCTAGTTAGCCTTACTTTTTGCAATAAGGCCGCAGATTCACACAAGGAGAGAGAGTGCATAAGAAGCCTTGTTTTGAGGACCAAAGGGCTAATTATATTACTCTTGGAGAACCAAACTCCCTAGAAAGGAAATCACATCTTTGGGCACATTAGACAAGGTTTGAATCTATCTCCATAGGATCCGAAATTACACAGTGAGACAAATAATTCTAAAGTTTGACATTTGTTGACTCCAAGTCTTATCCTAAAGTTTTGAGCATAAATCTTGTTGGAATCCCTAGAAGAAGATTATTATTACATTCTCCAAAGAGCCTCAACTTAAGAGAACACCAAGACCTATACAATACCCATGGTTCGAGTTATACAAAAGAAGTACAGTCCTATCCTGGAAGGGTAATCATCGAGCTACAATCTACCTTCAAAAGGTGACAAGCTTAAGGATCGAACTCTATAAAGACCTGTGCATATTAATAGGTAGGCCAAAACTTATAAGTGATAGAGAAAGCAACAATAGAATCTTTGATGCACAAAACATTTCAAGCTTATCTTGGAAAAGGCTTCTAGAAGTCGACACATGATTTATCAATTGAAGAAAAGAATAGTTCGTTGAACAAGCTCTATATTTTTATGGAAGCAGTCTATCATTTTGAAAAAGAGTTGACTCAACACCAAATTCAAGTAAGTATCTTTGTTCTTTCTGTTTTAATCATCTAACCACGTTTACTTAGTTTGCAAAAAGGAGGCAAATGGAATAACAATCGTTCAAGACAAAGGTACGTAATTGTGAATGGCATATAATCTATTAAAACAATCTAACATGAATTGTCTTAGGGTTTAGTAGTTCATATGGATCCAGGGTTTGTAATTTCATTATATTATAGATTATTATCTAGGATTGTTATGAGAAAAACCCTAGTCATCTAGAAACCCTAAAATTCCCTCACTACTCTAGACTTCTTGGAATTGTAGGTAATCTAGGATGTAATGTAATCCCTAGTGTTGATTAAAGGAAAGATGATTTGATTTTTTCTAATTCTAGGATTTGTAAACCCTAGGATTCCATCCTCCATTGTTGCATAGAAACTTTTGATTGAGAAACTAACACCTTGTTTTTGGTATTGTATATTTTTGCTTGGTTGTATTTGTCAATAAGGATTGTAGATATAAAGGTCATAGCTAAATTCAAAGGGAGCATTTCATTGAAGACCTTACAAGGTTTGTAAAAAGGAGCAACTCAAGGTATGTCCAAAGATCATAAGATTTTGTAGCTAAACTTCATTAAAAGATACAATCATTTTGAAATTTGTTGTGTACTACAACTTTCTTATGTTTGGGGTCTTGAACCATAAACATTCTTGTTAGGGTGATTAATCATTAGATTGAATCTACCCTCATTATACTATCTCTTGTCATTTGTTCATTTTTGTGAAACCCTAACCTTTAGGGCTCATTGTAAAGCCTTAGCCTCTTGATGCTAAGGGTATATCAATGCTAGTAATGTTGAAACCCTAGTCCTCTTAGGGTTATTGATAAAGTCTAGAACCTATAATGAAAACTCATCCTTTTGATGTTTTGGGTTTTGGTATTGTTATGGCAAAATCCTAGTCTTTTAGGGTTTGCTATTATTGTCCTAGTTATAAACTGAAACCCTAGATATATAAGATTTTGATAAATTAAGGGTTTGCTATTAATAAGTAGAAACCCTAGATTTTAGGTGAATTAGGGTTTATGAACAAGACCCTTGTATTAGCTAAAATGAGGTCCTAGGAGTGAAACCCTAGGTGTGTATTCTTCCGCATAATCGAAACCCTAGCTTGATTAAAATTAGTGTATATCTAACTTTGATGTATTGATGTTTGTATCTAGAGTTTACCCTAGAAAGTATTTATATAAGTCTTTAGTATATGATGATGAAACCCTAGATATGTATATGCTAGTATGCTAACTTGTCGATGATTTAGTTTTATTAATGAAATCTAGGGTTTGCAGCAAAACCCTAGTAGAATCTGTCATGAAATTCTAAATGCATATTGTTGAAACCTTAGATTGATTGCTAACTTGATTTGGTTGTTGATGTGCTAAATTTGTATGATGAAGTCTAAGGTTTGTGACAAAACCCTAGCAAGTTGTTAAAATCTAGAATATAAAAGATGTAACTCTTGTCGATTATAAACCTAACTAGGTTTAGGTATTTGATATCTAAAGCTTGATTGTTTTGATGCTTCCATTACAATGACATGATTTGATACAGTTGATTTCATGCTTCTTGGTTGTACTTGTTGTTGAAGTTTTACAGATACATTATCTTCAGAATGTTGAAGATGTTCATAAGTGAAGATAACTTGATAATATTATTGAACATGCTGAATAAAGGAAGTTGCAAGAATAAGGTATAAATGACCTTGTTGCCATAAGTAAGAATGTTATTCTCAAAGAAGTGAAGCCTTGAGAAGATTGGAGTTTCTCGGATGTTGTATAAGAAAAGAAAGCTGTTGATATCCCTAAGTTGAGAGGGAGCTTGGATAAAAGAAAGGGTACTTCTCCCTATTGGAGAGGGATAGCACGTTATGACAATTATACCTTGAAGAAAGAACGAATGGAAGTACTACATGAAGTTGCAAACAAAGACTTAAGAAGTATCGAGGCTATACTAGGTGATGCTGAAGAAGTGAACGCTTCTGACGAGATGTATTAGAATAACTTGATGATGATAAGCAGTATCAGAATGATTAAGGACCCCGAAGGTTTGTGTTTACTTGTATTTGAAAGTTTATTACTAATTTGGGTTGTGTGTGTACATGAAAATCTCTCCATAAGAAGGTTGAACCTTTTGGAAGCATGCTTGGATTGGAGGATATATCTGATTTAGTTTATAAGGAGAGTTGAGGCATCTTGTGTAATACAAAATGCCTTAGAGAAAATCTGGCCGACCTGTGTGTTGATGTCTAGATCCTGAAGTAGGGAGGGTGGCGTTGGTGATGGAGCCCTGACCTTGGATACGTACCTAGATCCCTGGATTGGTGATAGAGCTTAAAAGCCTGATGGTACCTAAAGTGGCTAAAGCTTGAGTTCACCTTAGTCCCACCCGATTAGAGTACCTTGGTTAGGTATCTAATCTGTAGCACCGCGTGTGTTGTGACTCTTCATAGATCATATCATTTTGAGATCTTCCATGTACCTATATATATGTAATTAGGAATACCTCCCTAGTTAAGAGGGAGTGTTGAAAAATGTAACTAGTGTCGGTCTTCATAATTGTATTTGAGTCATGTTGTAATATATTTGTCAAAAGATAGAAAAATGATTTTTATTGACTTATTAAAGCTTGGGTTTCATGCTTTGGTCAATGGTCAATAGGTCAAGGCACCCATTGGGTGCTCTAGGATTTTTGTATTAAGTCAAAGTGAAAACTATTATGAAAAGGACCCTTCTTGGGCTCATTGTATTATAGAAAGAAATTTATTTTGTCATGTTTAAACCCTCCATCTATCAAGTAGGCCTCAAGCTCCTCTAACACGGCTACAACTTCATGTTTTATAAGTTGGCTTGGCAATTATTCATGTCGGCCCAAAATATAGTGGCAAACCACTATAAATAGCAAGTAAAACTCGACCTATTCAAAAAACAACTCGCATCGGCAATTTGAGAAGGATGGACGAAGTGCGAAGGACATAAAGTGGGTCTATTATAGGACGAAGGCTAAGGTTACTATTACAAGACAAAGATTGCCATTGCTGGACGAAGGCTACTATTGCAGAATGAAGTAATTATTGCAGGGCAAAATCTATTCTTGCAGGATGAAGTTTGAACAGTAGGAGGACTGTAGCCCTATTTTATTAGCTTGATGGATGGAGGGGTAAAGTCAGTGTCAAAGGTCTTGGTTGTCTCACTTTGATATGAATCTACTAAGGAAGAGTTTTGATTGGGTTTTTCCTTAGCTGAGTGCCTACATCTAGTGTCTATTTGTTTTATGGTTTTGATAGCTGTTTGATGATCATAAAGATAATAATAGTAATAAGAAGAAGAATAATTTTAATAAAAGGATCACAAGCATCTATCAAACTTAAAATAGAAATAAAATTTAAATGCTCTAGATAAGCTGCCCTACATTTCTCAACAAATGGGAGGAGGGGCTAGCCTTATATAATTTCTTTAGTAATTTCTAGTTGAAAACCTTTAACTTGTCATCCAGAACCCTGAGACTAAGTTATTCATGAAAATATAATTTTATTACAAAATTGCCCATGTGGGTGGTTCAACTTGCTTGATTTGACCACAAAATCCACTTGGGGAGGCAATGTCTTCCTTGGTTTAACCTTGGAAGAGATTAAAATGATGAATAGTAACCATAAGAAGCACAATGCCTTGCTTGAGTTGCTCTAACGACTAGTAGATGAGGGCCATATTGCTTGAGTTGGCTCGATTTGCTTGAGTTGAGGCTCGACTTGGTCCAAGAGTGGTTCGATTTGTTAGGAGAGAGAGTTAATCCACTTGCAATGGCTAATTTTTGTGTACAAATTGTCCAACGTTTCATTATTGACCTTAAGCACCTCGACGTTCCAGTTTGAAGACTAAACAACTAGTAGAGGCGCAGTTGACTTGCTTGATGAGGCTAGATATTCTTGACTTGATGAGCTTTCCTTGAGTTCTTGAACATCTTCAATGTTCACTTGACCCTCAATGGCTAGTTTTGACCTTTCCAACGACTATCTTGACCCCATGTGTCACTATGGTAGGATGCCACCTTTGCATGGATGGCTCACTTGCAAGATCTCCAACGCCCTTGAGAATTTTAGGAAATTGACACTTAAGTTTTGTTTGAATGAATTTTTACATAACTTTGGATGCAAAGTTTGCCCATGCATGCCAAATCTTCACCTTGTTTTGCCACCTCGAAGCCGCATGTGCCATTTAGAGAGGGAATGACCACCTTTGACTACAATTTATAAGTGATGCCTTCATTTTTTGTAATTTTTTTTATGTGGCATGTCATTTATGCATTATTTTGAACAATTTTAGGCCTTATTGACTTTTTGACCATGAGACCCCATGCATTGGGAAACATGTATTGTCGCAAGAAACATGAAATGTCGAGAATTGGGAGACTACGATGCTGAGAACTATATGATGAATATTGCATCAAATCCAAGGATGCATACAAACTCTATGACACATGACCATGTGGAAATACATGTGCGCAAGACATGGGCTCGATTGGCCCTACCACTGTGGTCACCCCTACATAACCAGAGGCTCCCATAAACCATGAGTCCAAATGAGATCCACCCCAAGTCCTTCATTCCTATCCATGACAAAAGGAGCTAAGAGCGAGGACCAAAAGGACTAGCCATGGCCAACCATAATAGGCCTAGGATCATGGTTTTAAAAACTAGAATCGGTCTTTGAACTAACCACCTATCAAATTGAGTTTCAAATTGGAATCGAATTTAATGAACTGTTTTTAAAAAAATACATAAAATAATTTTTTTAATGAAAAAAATAATTTAAGATTCTAAACCATTAGAGACAAAATATGCAATGTTTGCTCATCTATATACCATGTAAGGGTGAATATATCAAAATGTCACCAATTGCAATACATATTAGCAACAAAATACATAATCAATGAGGTTTTAAATAACCTCTAGAGTCCAAAAATAATGCTACAAGCTATTGGGCCACTAGCCTAGTATAAACCACTGATAACATGATCAATCATCAATCTCATCACCACTGCTAAAGATGGGATCATCAACAAGAGCTAAATTAACATCATTTGGTTGAAAGTCTTCCGACTCCTTGGATTCCTCAGCCTTATAATATGGTAGAAATTGAAAAAGCTTAACATGCCTAACCAATGATTTTGGTTTGAGTGACGGTTTCGTCTTTGTTATATTTTACACGAACCCAACACCTGGTATTTAATTCGAAGCAATACATTACTGAACAAACACAAACCTAGATTCCTAATGAAAATATTTAGTGGAAGCAATTAATGATCTAAATCACATGAATCATAAATGAATTTCTACCCAACAAATCAATTCATCATTAATAAAAGTCAGAACTTATTTGGGCTCTCTTCCTGGGATAATGGCCAAACTGAGAAAATATAGATTACAATACTCTGGATCTGATCCAGTAGTTTGCTCTCTCTTGTAGATCTCGATCTCCAGCCCCTTTGTACTCTTTTAGATCCAAGCAAATGCTCATTGAGATACTGTTCTAAATCTTGTGCTGTTGTTGTGTCTTTGCCTCAACCCTTAGACTCTATAACTTTTCTAAGCTAAGATCAACAACCAAAATTAGCTCGTCAAGTTAACTAAAGATAAATTACTTATCTTTAGTTAGCCTTCTTATCTTTAGCTTTCTTTACTAACTCAAGTACCGTTCATAAATTTAGCTTGCATTACATGCATGTCTTGTGCATGCCACATGTAACTCATCCACATGCATGCAACTCACTTGCACACTTCACATGTTGCATGCAATCAACATGTAACCTCAGCGTGTCAAATGCAATAAACACACTCACTCCACATGTCACATGCAACTCTCATGCATGCCTTGCATGTCACATGCAATCTCCTAAAGAGATAAAACAAAGGTCTTTCTAGTCAAGACACAAGGCTAGAAGTACCTGCCCGAGCTAAAAAAATCAACACTCCCTCTTAGTGAGGGAGGTACTTTTCGAAGAACCACCTCCACGTGGGTACGTCTCCAATCCCATAACGTCATCTGATGCTGTAGCTGCTCCCTTTGAACTGGAATATTTCCTTGCTACCTGCTCCAGAATACGATCTGAAGGCATGTTCCTTCCAGCCGTGCTCCTAGAAGCTTGCTCATAAGCATCTGTCAAAGTTAGCTCATACGAATTGGTCCTGACAGATTTGGAAGAGGCCTCCCGACCGTCTTCCAGATTAGAATGCTAAGTCCCTGGTATCAACTCAGTCTTTAGAGCTTTTTTCTCAATCTCTGCCATTAACATCAATCCTCGATCCAAGATCCCCTTGGATTTTCTTAGAGGTTGGCTTTGCAAGCTATACAACTTACTCGTTTTAACACCAAGCCTGATTGTTGTGTCTTGGGCAGCTCCCTTCGAATGTATGAATACTAGGCTATGATACCATGTCAGATTTTACACCAATTGAACACCTGGTATTAAATTCCAAGAATAAATTACAGAACAAACACACAACTAGATTACTAACGAAAATATTTAGCGGAAGCAATTAACGATCTGAATGACATGAATCACAAGCAAATTTTTGCCCAAAAAATCAGTTCATCATTAATAAAACTCAGAACTTACTTGAGCTCCTGTCTTGGGATAATGGTCCAACTGAGAAAATACAAATTACAATATTCTGGATCTAATCCAATAGATCTGCTCTCTCGCAAATCTAGATCCCCAATTCCTCTGTACTCTCTCAGACCCAACACATGCCCAATGAAATTTTGTTCTCAATCTTGTGGCATTGTTGTGTCTTTGCCTCAACCCTTGGGCTTAATTTATAAAACTTAGAACTTACTAGGGCTCCCATCTTGGGATAATGGCCCAACTGAGAAAATACAGATGCAATAATTTGGATCTGATCTAGTAGATCTGCTCTCTCTTACAGATCTATATCTCTAGCCACTTTGCACTTTGTCGGACCCAACACACGCTCACTAAGATACTGTTCTCAATCTTGTGCTGCTGTTGTGTCTTTGCCTCAAACCTTAGGCTTAATTTATAACTTTTCTAAGCTAAGGTCGATGACCAAAATTAGCTTGTCAAGTTAACTGAAGATAAATTACTTATCTTTAGTTTTCTTTACTTTAACGCAAGTACCAGTCATAAATTTAGCTTGTGTTACATGCGTGTCTCATGCATGCCACATGAACTCATCTGCATGCATGCAACTCACTTGCACACTCTGCATATCACATGCAATCAACATGCAAACTCCACATGTCGCATGCAATCAATGTGCAACCTTCACATGTCGCATGTAATCAATGTAACCTTTGCATGTCGCATGCAATCAACATGCAAACTCCGCTTGTCGTATGCAATCAACATGCAAACTCCGCTTGTCGTATGCAATCAACATGCAAACTCTGTATGTCGCATGCAACTCACTTGCATGCCTTGTATGGTGCATGCAAGCTCCTAAAGAGGCAAAACAAAGGTCCTTCTAGTCAAGACACAAGGCTACAGAAATCAACTAGTACCTGTCCGAGCTACAAAAATCAACAATCTCCTCAACCTTACAATATAGAAGAAAAATATTAACATGCCTAACCAATTATTTTTGTTTGAGTGGAGGGTACATTTTTTTAAGGCCATGGTAGAGGAGTTCAACAATCAATGCAACCAACATTATAGGAGTTCAACAATCAATACCACCAACATCAAGGTACATAAATGATAAAGGGATTCGTGCTCTTCATTAAATGCCAATCCCATACTATCATACATGATAGAATTCAATGAAAATGTTGCAATCATACCAATCCTAAAATCCTGAAATCTGTTATGTCTGCTGAATTAGGGATATGAAATTCTACTTTCTTCATCTGAAGTTCAATAAGGTTGGAACCACTTTCAAACATCTTGAAACAATTAATGGCAATGTTAAAAATTTAAGTAAACGGTATACTTTTACTTTAAGAATTTAATATTACCATTGATTGCCAGCATTGCTAGGGCTGACTTAAGTTTTTGTTTAGGTTTAGGGTTTAGGAGAGGGAGGGTTGGTTTTATAGCCAAGGGAGGCTGTTTTGGGAGGGAAACAACCCCTGATTTCCTCCAAAACCACCATCATGGGTCTTGGACTCCTGCATGTGTGAGATCTGATTGGTTGGTTCAGTTTGTACTGGCTGTCCAGTCCAGTCAGCTGGCTGGTTCAATACCGTGCCTAGTCCAACTGGTTGGTTTGACTGATTCTGGTTCGGACTAGGCTGGTTTTGAAAACTATGCCTCGGATACCTTAATACATAACCTCACATGGTCTAAAAGTCTTTAACTTACATCCTTTGGACTTAGAATGGTGTTATCCAAGTGAAAAATCGACCATATGTACCCTTGTTGAAATGAGGGGTAACAGTTCCCATGTCTTTAATTCATTGTACGGAGTACCCAAATCTGTATGGCCTAATTGATTTATCTATATGGCATGAATTTGTTACTACTTGTAACATCATAATAAATGAAGACAGATAGACAATGGACTTTGTACACGACACAATGACTATATGTAAGAGCACAAAGAGATACAACTCTACAAATGTTAGGTACAATCTTTGCTCAGAATATGCAGGTTAATCATTTAATGTTACATCATCTTATGATCTCCTTTGGCTACAACATCCAAAGGGAGAACTTTTCTTTAAGATCATCATCATCAACTAGATACTTACTCTATCATGTTGTATTGCCTTTGGTAATTCAGATTCAGAGTGCATGTAAATACGCCTATTAATGCTTCGGTTCCTGATTCAATCATCTCAGTTAATTTTTTGAAATTGAGGGAATCATCTATGCTGGTCATGTTAGAGTGTCTCCTGTGTGTTTGTTCTGTTGGAAACGTTTGTGAAGGTTAATATATGCTGCTCTCTTTCAAGTTGTGCTATAATTTTCTCTTGGAAGGTTCACTAATAATTGAAGCAGACAGGAAAAGAATACACTAGGTGCAGGGTATTGCAGTGTTTGCTTGGTGATACAATATCATTTAGATGACTGATTATGATTGATGCAGTGTGGAAATCTGCTTTTCTTCTAGGTTAACAAGTGTTTCCAATTGCCATCTAGTTTTGATTGTCCATGGGTCACTTGCTGATCTTTGTATTGCTTTGTTGGGGGTAGGATATGTAAATTATGATAAATGTATAGTTAGGGCATAACTGGGTATAGGGTTCATTTAATTAAACTGATAGTTGCTTGCTGCAGTAATGCTTTTATACTTGAAATAGACACCTTGTACATATAGAGAAACACTGTCTACTTGGGTTAGCGAACAATGATGCACTGTATAGAACGAGTGAGTGTAGGGTCTGCGGCTGCCCCACATGTATGACATAGCAGATACGATTAAATATACTGTCAAGCTAAAAGAGCCAAGTTGTCAATAAGAAGATACTGCAGGTGTTTTGTTCAGATTGATTCATTTGGCATAGAAATTTAAGAAACCTAATTTTTCCACTATAGCAAAATGATATATTGTTAGTACAATTTTGGGCCATTTCCTTGCCATTTCACAGTTGGGAATTTTGACTATGTTGATCCATTTGTGTGCTTTGTAATACTGGCAGAAGCTAGTCCAGATGTTGTGAGCAGGCTTGGCTTTGAAAAAATTGAAGAACAATTCATCAAGGAATACAATTCTACTGCCGTTCTGTACAAGCACAAGAAAACAGGTGCAGAAGTGATGTCTGTATCCAACAATGATGAGAATAAAGTTTTCGGGATTGTCTTTCGAACTCCACCGTAAGTTGAATTTTTTCTTTTTCTGAGTATAGGGATGTTTGTGTACTCGCACTTAATATAAACTTAATATGTATTTTTTGTAGTATATGCTATTTGTACTGAAAGAGATGCTCTTCTTTTCCATCCATAGTGCTTGTGTTTAGTTTATTTGTAAAATGAGATAGCTGGGGAAGTGCAGTTAAGCATGTATATTGAACCCTTTCATATTGATTTTCAATATTGTCATGGTCTCTTGGTAAACATGCAGTTCTGTTCAATGGTGCAACAGGAGATCACTATTGTCATGTCTTTTGTAAATATGCCGTTATGTTCAATGGTGTGACATTTAGATCATACAAAAGAAATTATTGCGTTCTAGAAGCTATTCTTCCTAGTTGGAAGATCCCCCAGGGATCAGCGATCAATGGCTATATTGAATTATTATAAAGTTGTGTTATGTTTATAGGCCTTTGTGTTGGTGGTTAGCAACATTTGACCATAATAACATTAGATCGTAAGGCCAAATGTCTAGTGTTACTATTTAAGGAGTTATAAATTTGATAATATGATATCATGTACATGAGAGAGGGGTGGCCCACCTCAGGCTAGCTCCTTGTGTAATGTTTGCTGCAACTTCAACATTTGTCTCTCCAGTTATTTGTTCTTATCAATGTTTGAACATTAATTAAATGTTAACATGGTATCAGAGTCAATATAGCTTGGATATTATGATCAAAGACGTGTTTATGAAACCATGTTTGAAGACCTCAATGAGGATTGAATAAATGATTGGATAGATGGTCAAACAAGTCAATGTTTGCAACAAAAGATGAGCCCATAGAGTTCAAAGGTTTGAACTTTAAGAAGATTTTCTAAAGAGAAAGGGAGTGACGAACTTGAGCTCCCTTATCCCACGACATCAATGACGAGAACTGGAAATACAAATGCTAAAATAAAGATGCCATGAATTTGAAGCTGCAAAAAGAACCAGTTAGTTGGGGATATAATATAGATGCTACACTAAGACTACACAGTTATAGAAATCTACTCTTCTACAAACTTGTAATGAAATCCAATATATAGTCCATGAAGATGAAAACAATCAGAGCTTTGACAGAAAAGACTTTGGAAGGCAAAATGAGGGCCATCAGGAAGTGAAGAAATCATGGAAATGACAAGAAAGCCCTTTACATGGAGTTGCACTTTCTACACAATGTGAATATTTAAAGTCAGTTGAGGTTGTGGAGAAGCCATGAGGGGCACAATTTGAAGTATAACTTGAATACACCTAACATGACAGCACAAAACAAATGCTTTAGAAATTCCTCAAAAGGGTGAGTAAATTTTGTAGTTTAGAATACGTGCATCGTGGAATCGTGAAGTTGAAGAGAATGTAGCAAGCACATGTAAAATTAATATTTCTTTTTAATATTTTTAAATTTCAAGTCTCAATATAAGATAAATTGTGTAATGATCAATTTAGCAGAGGGTATAATAACATAAACATCTTTTGCTTTTTAGAAAAGAGATCAAAACCATAATGTATATTATGGTGATGAAAAGTTCTTGTAAAAGTATGGTTGATTAAGAGCATTTAATATGGTATCAGGCTTGATGTTTCCTCAAGAGTCTCTATGTTAGAATTGGTAGATTTAACACTAGGCAATGGTTATTGTGCTATTGGGCTTGATGTTGGGTCAAGAGTATTTGTGTTGGAATTGACAAACCAATAACAGGGAAAGATCTTGAAAGCAAGGCTAGACAGTACACCCTAAAGACAAAAAGCAAAGTGTTACCCCTTGAGTGCAAAGAATTCCCCAATATTAAAGATTAGAGAAACAAACAAAGATTTCTGAGCCGAATAAATTGACTACGCACCATGTATCTATCTTGCTTACCTAAAGAACCAATGAGTATTGCCACTAGTTAATATGGGGATGATGTAAAGTTTGGAATTCCACTTTCAACATGAGAGTGAGGACAACCTAATGGAGCACCATTGGTGAGTTCTGGAGACTAGAGGAAAGAAGGTATTTTTTGTGTTGAAGATGGGGGGAGGATAATAAGCAATATGGTTGTTGACAGCTTGATTAGTTTATTAGAGCTCCCATTTGAGAGGGATGTTGGAGGAGTGTTACACCTCATATTGTATGAGTTTCCACTTTTTGATTTTCATGACATTGATGTAAAGTTGCTGCTGGTTCCTTGGAGCTATTGGACTGATGTAGGGGGATTCATCTTCATCGAGCTTTTTCTCCTCATGTCCTTGGATCATTTGTTGGAGATTTTTGGTTCGTGTGAGTCCCACTTCTTCTTGGTTGGATGGTTATGCTTGTTGTTTGATGGTCTTTTCACATGTGCTTGCCTTGTTTATCACCCCTCGGTTGCACTTTTGATGGATGTGGAGCATACTATCTCATTATGGTAGTTTTCTATATATGCTCTCATGGATATGGATGATGGTTCTAGCACCCCAAGGGGTTGGATGATGATGTTAGTAGATAGATGTTTCATGTTGTTTTTATTGTTTCCTTGTGACTTGGTGTATTGATGTATATGATGCTTGTGTCACTAGGAAGGGGTTTTCTATATGATTCTCATGTGTTGCATGTGTGCTGATGAAGATACTTGATGATTGGATGGGTTAGCACTTCTTTATGTCCTCTTCTCTTATGATGTTGTTATGGTGGGATGATTCATGTTGCCTTTGTGGGATTTTACTAGGTGATTTAATTTTATGATCTAACACAATGTTGCACTTATTGTGGTAATATTGCCAAAACCAACCTCGGTAATAATATTGACATTATATATCACGATAATTTGCCCTTTTGAAGTTATTGCACTATCTTAGTCATTATCACCTTATAATTGATTTTTTTTGTCATTTAACCCCTTTATCTAAAAATGAGTTAGGGGATTGAGCTCTGAGGACATTGTGGCTATTTTTGATCAATCAAGGGGAAATGATTCATCTCATGAGATACATACCCTAGTAGTAAATGGTAACATTAAATTCTTAAAATAAAAGTGACGTTCTCTTTTATCTTTCATTTACTCACATTCTCCTTTATCTTTTATTTATTCATATTCTCCTTTATCTTTCATTTTCATCATTTTATTTAAAATTTTAACATTATGTTAATTGTTTCAAGATGTTTTAGAGTGGTTCCGATTTCATTGCATTTCATATGTAGAAAGTAGAATTTTAGATCCCATTCAAAATTCAATAGACCTAACAATTTTTCAGGATTACAGGATTGGCAGGATTGTCATGTTTCCACTAGATTCTGTGATGTACAAGGGTATGGAGTTGACATTTAATCAAGAGCCCTAAGCCCCCTGTGTACCTTGATGTTGGTGCATTGATTGTTGAACTCCTTTATGAGTCTGTCATGATCCTAGCAAGAATGTACCCTTCAGTTAAGCAAAATCATTGATTAGCCATGCTAAGATTTTTCTATCTTATTTTAATGCTTAGGGGGTGACATTGATGAGGATAATCCTAATATAGACAATTATTTTGATGTTATGTAGCTAGTTGTTGTAGCATGATTTTTTTTGGGACTCTAGATGCCATTTGGAGAGTATTTGTTGATGTATTTTGGTTATATGCATGCTCTTGCCATATCCATGAGAAACTTTGCATATTTGTATATAATGGTTTGGATTCATATGAATGCACATTAGTTATATGCTTTTTTCAAAATTTGATTATTGTATGTATTTTTTGGTCAACTGATCTTTTGGTCTGGTTTTTTTCTAATCCTAATTTTGATCAAGTTTTTTGGGTCAACTAGTTCGGTTTTGATAACATCATTGAGGATGTTATCTATTGCATTAAGCAAACAAGGGGAAATCTATTGTTTTTTCATTGCCATGATTCATCTCATGAGATACATCTGATTTTGTTTTGATGGGATTTTGTATCATCTTGTTAGAACTTATGACTCAAGGAAAATATCATATTTTCAATATTGATATTTGATGTACTACTTGACATCTTCTACATATTATATGTTAATTTTATTTCAATATTTATGTAGCAATGTGTTTGTTTGATGTTGATGTTGCTATAGGAGTTGAAAAAATTGAAAAAAATGATTAGATTTGTATTTTTTCAAGTTTCATGATAATTTGTGATATCGCTGATAAATTAAATCTTGGACCCTTGACGATATATTGCCGATAATGATAAATGTAACATTGAGCTAACATTTGTTACACATCACCCAGGGGAAAATGTGTTTAATGCTTGGTATTCAAAATCGGCTGGGCCAAATTGCTAATTGGTCAAACCGGCTGGTTTATTAGGCTCGAGGGTCAACTTGACCAATGAACTTGGTTCGGGCTCAGGCAGACCCCGGTTTGGTACCAAACCAGTCATAAATCAGTCGATTTCGTCATAAACTGACTGGGACATTACTAAAGTGGTTAGATCTCACATTTGTGGTGGAGTCTGGGACCATTGATGGTAGTTTTTTCAGGTGGTTTTGGAGGAAACCCACGGTGGCTTTCCTTTCAAAACAACCCCCCTTGCCCATAAAACCAACCCTACCCCTCTTAAACCCTAAACCTAAACAAAAGACCTAACTCAACCCTAGCAATGCTACCAATCAATGGTAATGTTAAATTCTTGAAGTAAAAGTGACATTTCCTTTATCTTTCATTTTCATCCCTTTACTGAATTTTTTAACAATACAATGAAATGATTTAGGATAACTGTCTTGAAATTTGGTACCGGAGGACAGGTGGTTCCCTAAGGCTTTGATCTTTGGCCTAGGGAAAAGTGTCCAAAAGAATTTAATTTTTCTCCTAAAGTGACTTTATAATCTTTATAAAGTTAAATCTAATTTAAAAGTGACTTTAAGTGATAAAGTTACTAAAGTCTAATTTTAAAGTGACTTTAATAAAGTTAATGTTAAATTAGAAAGGAAAAGTGACTTTGGAAATAAATGACTAAGTGGGTCTTTATTAAAGTGGGGTGAATTAAAAAATAGAAAGTGAGATTTAAATGAGCATTTAATCTTAGCCCTAGATCTCAATCTGTTTCAGCCATCGGATTCAGAGGTTACCCAAAAGTCACTTAGGATTAGAATAAAGGAGGAAAAGGAGGCAAGAGGTCATTCATTCTTTCATGAGCAGATTGAGAGGAGAGCAAGAGAGCAAGGGAGATTTCTGGACAAGGAGGAGAAGGAGATAGTAGCTTGGCACACATTCCAAGGCAGCAGTTGAGAAGATTTGTACAGCTGATTCAGCACACAGTGAAAGGCTGATTTTGGCACGATTTTCTAGAAATCCGTACAGCTGGTTTGCACAGAAATCGAGGAGTGGTTTGCACAAAAATTGAGGAGCAGTTTGCTATTTTTTTCTGCATGCAAATCGAGGTCCGTACAACGCATTTATTGCACTCCATACAACGCATTTAATGCAGGCCATACAATAGCATTTAAGGCTGAAAGTGGGCACGAAAATCGAGGAGGCCGTACAACATTTATTGCTGTCCTATTTGTTGTAATTTCTAGTTTGCTGTGAGGCACGGGAAAAGAGATAAGTTGTAAATTTTCTTTCTGATTTTTTGCTAAATATTTCTCACCGTAAAAAAGGCATTTTCAGAAATAAAGAAGAGCTCTCGAACTGGTTTTCCCCAAGAGTTATAGGGGGTTTTTCCAGGGTCACATTGACCAAAAATCATTGTTTAAATGTGTTAAATCGCTGTTTGTACCTGCTGATTTTTATTTCTGCATTTTCCAGCATTTTATAAAATTTCCAGAATTTGTGTTTTCAGCAAAATTTATTTTTTCAGTTGTTGAATCTATGGATATGGGAAAGGGCATTTAACTATATGGGAGAAATAAGGTGAAACTGAAAACCGGGGTGGGAAATGAGAAATTTTTACAAACTGAGAGTGGTTTCAATCTCATTGGACTTCATATGTAGAAACTAGAATTTTAGATCTTATTCAAAATCCAACAGACTTAATGGTTTTCAGGATTTCAGGATCAATGTTTCTTTTTGATTCTGTCACATGTGAGGGTATGAGATTGGCTTTTGATCAAGTGCATGAAGCCCTTTAAGTACCTTGACATTGGTGGCATTACTTGTTGAACTTTGTTGATGTTGGTGGTATTGATTGTTGAACTTTTCTACCATGGTCTTAAAAAAATGTACCCTTCACTCAAAGGAAAATAATTGGTTAGGCATGCTAAGTTTTTTCTACCATATTAGAAGGTTGAGGAGATGAACCCTTCACTGAAACCAGAGTCATTGGTTAGGCATGTTAAACTTTTTCAATTTCTACCATATTATAAGGTTGAACAATCCAAGTCTGAAGACTTTGAGCTAGATAATGTCTATGTAGCTCTTGTTAATGATCCCATTTCTAATAGTGTTGAATTGATGATGAGTTTGATGAGTGATCATGTTGATCAAATATTGGTAGTTTGATGTCTAGTTTTGCTGCTACTATTACTACGACTGAGGTTGTAGAGGAGTTTGAGGAGTCCTAAGACTTTGAGCAAGATAATATTTATGTAGCTCCTGTTGATGATCCCATGTCTAGTAGTGGTGATGAGTTTGATCATGTTGATCATTGATATGTAGACTTGTAGTAGGCCAGTGGCCCCATAGTTTGTAGCATTGTTTTTGGACTCTAGAGGGCATTTAGAGCCTCACTGATTATGTATTTTGTTGCTGATATGTATTGCACTTAGTGCCATTTTGATATATTCACCTTTACATGGTATATAGATGAGGAAACTTTGCATATTTTGTCTCTATTGGTTTGGAATCATGGTTTTAAGTCTTAAAAATAGTTTTTTCATTAAAAATTAATTATTTCATGTATTTTAATTAATGTTTGGTCCATTGAGATTTGATTAGTCTGATTGTTTTGGTTCTGTTAGTTTTTGTAGCATCCGATCTGTTCTAGCCTTCACAAAATGAGGCTAGAATACATGAGATCTCCAAAACCCAGAAATCGATTATGGAAATTCCACCTAGAAGTGTCTCAATTAGATTATTAACTGTTTTTTAAACATTTCCCAATTCTAAACTTAGGGAATATGGTTAATTAATCAATGTTAATTGAGATAACATGAGAATCATCTAGAAACTCACACAGATCGATCTAGAGATGATCCTAGCCATTGATTAAGTTTTAATCTTGGCCGTTGGTGCTCCAACAGTGGATTATAAGAGGAAGTCGATGTGGTGATGGAGAAATCATCTAGTGCATATACTCAATTGCCCACGCAGTTCGATTTTCTCAGAAGCAGCAGTGCTGTAGAGAAGATAGAGTCAGAGGGTGAGTAGTAGGTGGAAGGGGAGGGTAATAACGTTATGGGAGGAAGATTTCCAGTTCCCGGAAGAGACAAAGGAAGGAAGGCCGAAATCTCAAGAGGGCTAGTGTAAGATCTATGCAGAGGGTGACGCAGGGAGCTCAGCGCAGAGGCTGGGGAAGTGATTTTGGAGGCAAAAAACAGCTGTGGGGTGAGAGAAAATTCTCACAATATTTTTCCCAGTATTCTCCTCAGATTAGATAGGCAGTGGGGCATCTAAATTATTGTACTTAGAATTTGTGTTGAATATTAATAATAAAACCCTCATCTGTTGCACCGGTTTTCCCAAGTTGGGTTTTTTAGGGACAATTGTCCAAAAATAATTATGTCAAAATTATTGTGTGTGCTAGAATTTCTCATTTTTCAGTATTTTATTTTCCGCATTATTTTGATGGTGAAAATCGCAGTTGTGATTTTGTGTGTTATTTGCTGTAGTAAATAAACTGCATAATTAATTTTTGAGCTAGAAGAATAATTTCCAGTAGCTGCAATAGATAAAATTTCACATGGTATCAGAGCTTCATTGATATGCTGGAGAACTCAGAAGAGAAAAGAAGGAATTTCGCTGCTCATTGTAGGCAACAGGTCGAAATTCTCAAGGAGCAACGCAGTCACTTTGTCAGAAGGCCAAATTACTTGAGGAAGATCGATTTTTCTGAGAAAGAAGCAGAGAAATACAATTTTTCTTGAATGAGTGATTCCAGAGGCAGAGGGAGCAACTCAGATTTTCTTGAGCACATCTCTAGCTGGACACAGAGGGTTTTTGTAACAGTTCACTGGAGTAGGGCCAGCGTCAGGGTGGAAAAGAGGAATAGCACACTATAGCCATGGACAGAAGAAACGTTCATGAGACTTCAGATTTGTCTTCCATATTGGAGGATGAATTTGCTTGCTTAGCAGGATCAACTTCACAAGGGGTCTGGTATATAGACAGTGGAGCATCAACTCACATGACAAGGGTTAGAGAATATTTCTCTAGCTACAAAGAGGAGCAAGTGGACTTCCAAATTACTGTGGGGAACATAACGAAATGTACTCCACTAGGGAGAGGTACGATAGATTTTCAGGGGGAGTCAAGAGCAACCACCAACACTACAGATGTATTGCATGTGCCAGGGTTGGGTATGAACCTGATTTCAGTATCGTAGTTACAGGATAAGGGGTATGATATTCACTTTGTAGGGAAGAAAGTGTATTTAAATAATGAATCCATACAGAGAGTTTAAAGCTCTCGTGGAGAATGCGACATGGAATATTGATAAAGAAAGTGTATGTCAAAACTCGAATTGGAAAAAGGTAAGACAAATTGGAGTTCGAAGGAACATATTGTACTTGTTACAAATCGATTCTCCAGTGGCACTAATAGGCAATGATAGAGTAGTGGGAAGGAGTTGAATGAGTTATGGCACAAGAGAATAGGACATCTACACCATGGAGCACTCAGGATGCTCAAAGAAACGGTAACAGGGGTTCTAGAACTTGGCTACCAAGCACGATGATGTGTGCAGAAGATGTGTGCTTGGGAAGTATGCTAAGGTAACATTTCTAAGAAATGACAACAAAGCTGAAGGCGTGTTAGGACTTATACACTCAGATATTTGCGACCCAATGTCCACTAGAGCTCTCAATGGTGCCAAATATTTTGTCACCTTTATTGATGATCATTCCAAGAAAACTTGGATCTACTTCTTGAAGACCAAGGATGAGGTCTTCGATCGTTTCAGAGAGTTTAAAGCTCTCGTGGAGAATGCGACATGGAATATTGATAAAGACTTCACAAATTTCTGTGTGAAGGAAGGCATCAAGAGAGAATGGACAACTCCTTATAATGCTCAACAGAATGGTGTGGTGGAGCAGAAAAATAAAACCTTTGTTGGGGCTGCAAAGGCTATGTTATATGACTAGGATCTACCTAGATTTCTATGGCAGAAGCGTGTAACACAACAATGTATATTCATAACAGAACTCCTCGTAAAGCATTGGGGAAGAAAACGCCAGAAGGAGTGTTCACAGGGAAGAAGCCAGAAGTTAGCCACTTCAGAATTTTTGGCAGCATTGCTTATTGCCATGTGTCGGATGATAAACAAACCAATCTGGATTAGACTGCATAGAAGGTGTTCTTTGTTGGGTACAGTGAAACCTTAAAGGCATTCAAAATCTACATTCCTAGTAGTAGGAAGATAGTAGTAAGGCGAGACGCGAAGTTCATGGAGGACTGAGCTTTCAAGAGATCTTGTGAGATGCCTGTGGATGATCAGAATCAATCTGCAGAAGCTCCTTTAGTCCAGTAGCAGGGGCAGCCAGTGGGACAGGCAGGAGGACAGTCACAACGGTCAAGTATTGTGACCAACACCAGTTTTTCCTTAGGTGCAGGAAATTCGGGGAGTTCTCAGCAGATGGAGCAACAAAGACGGGATGAGGAAGAGCTGTCAAAACCTCCCACGACTAGTGGTCGAGTTAGCAGAGAGGTTCGTCAGACATTAAGAGATGCAGAGGAGTTTATTGGAACTCCTACAACGAGCAAGAGACATCGCTAACAACTTGACATGTACCAAGCATTGGTGGCTCAGGTTATAGAACCTTCCAGCTTTTAGGAGGCTACACAACATTAGGTGTGGGTAGATGCCATGGTAGAAGAATATAGCTCTATCATGACGAATGATGTTTGGGAGGTAGTGCCAAGGCTGGAAGACAAACTAGTTGTAGGTTCAAGATGGATCTATAAGATCAAATATGTGACAGACGACAGTGTGGAAAAGTACAAGGCTAGGTTCGTGGCAAAGGGGTATGCACAAAAAGAAGGGATAGATTATGAGGAGACCTTCGCCCCAGTTGCCAGATACACTTCTATCTGGTCAGTTATATCTCTAGTAGCTCAGATGGGATGGCAGATTTACCAGATGGATGTTAAGACAACCTTCTTGAACGAGGTGATAGAGGAAGAAGTGTAGATAGAATAGCTAGAGGGCTTTGAGACTCACGAGAGGCACACACATATGTGTAAATTGAAGAAAGCTCTATATGGGCTCAAGCATGCTCCCAGGGTATGGTATGGTACAATTGACAACTACTTGCAGCAGATGGGATTCGTCAAGAGTGACGCAGATCCCAACCTTTACTATTTGATGGTAGATGGTGAGCTACTTATTCTAGTTTTGTATGTGGATGATCTCTTTTTAATAGGATTGCCAAGGCTCATAGAGGATTGTAAGAAGAACTTGGCTGTAGAATTTGACATGAAGTATTTGGGGTTGATGCACTATTTCCTAGGATTGGAAGTGTGGTAGAAGGATGGGGAGATCTTCCTTGGGCAAGGAAGATACGCTACAAATATTCTGAAGAGGTTTAGAATACAGGATTGCAGACCCATGTTCACGCCCATGATCACTAACTGGAAGAAGATAGATGCATCAGATGACAAAGATGTCGACCCCACCTTGTATTACTATAGACAACTTATTGGATCTCGCATGTATTTGGTCAACACTAGGCCAGATATTTGCTTCGCAGTCAATACCCTTAGTCAATTCATGGTAGAGCTGAAGGGGGTACATTGGGCAGTAGCGAGGCATATTTTGAGGTATCTTCGTGACATAGTCGGATATGGATTGAGATATACTCGAGGGGATGACATCACACTTTGTGGGTACACAGATGCAGATTGGGCAGGCAATACAGTGGATAGGAAAAGTACCTAGTGTACTGCTTCAGTGTTGGATCATGGATGATCTCTTGGAGTAGCAGGAAGCAGAAGTCAGTAACACTAAGCTCGGTAGAAGCAAAGTATATGACAACCAACACAACTACGTGCGAATCTAGATAGCTTCGGAAGCTGCTAGTAACCTTGTTCAAGCAGAGGATGGAGGCGACCAATGTTTATTGTGAGAATCAAAGTTGCATAAAGCTCTCTGAGAATCTAATGTTTCATGACAAGTCGAAGCACATCGATATTCGGTGTCACTTCATTAGAGATTGTGTACAACGTGGAGCTATCCAACTACAATATGTTCCCATAGAAGAGTAGGTTGCAGATATACTCACTAAAGCTCTAGGGAGAGCTAAGTTCATTTATTTTAGAGAATAGATGGGTATGGTGGAGAACCCGTTTTAGTAGCAGGGACAGAATATTTTTTGGTTGCTCTTCAGTTACAGGCGTTGCAGTTGCAACAATGACAGATGAGGAGGAAGTTGCAGTGCAGATGCATTAGTGGCAACAATATGTAAGTGTCAGCAGCAACACAGATGCAGTGTATATCAGAGTTGCGCAGTGGTTGGTGGGCAGTATGGCTAGACATCAACAACGTGACAAGAGATGATGAAGAAACAGGGTGTGCGGTAGCACTAGAACACATTCCTCGCTAAGAGGGAGTGTTAGTTTTTGTAGCATCGAATGTGTTCTAACCTTGAAATTTTGTGGAGAGGCTAGAATACATGAGATCTTTAAAACTCATAAATCGTTTTTGGAAATTCCGCATAGAAGTGTCTTAATTGGATTATTAACTGTTTTTTAAATATTTCCTATGTCTAAACTTACGGAATATGGTTAATTAATTAGTATTAATTGAGATAAGGTGAGAATCATCTAGAAACTCACACGGATCGATCCAGAGATGATCCTAGCCATTGATTAAATTTTAATCTTGGCCATTGGTGCTCCAACAATGGATTATAAGAGGAATTCGATGCACTGATGGAGAAATCATCCAATGTAGATACTCAATTGCCCAGGCAGTTCGATTTTCTCAGAAGCAACAGCTCAACAGAGATGATAGAGCCAGAGGATGAGTAGTATGTGGAAGAGGAGGGCAATAGCATTCCGGGAGGAAGATTTCTAGTTCCTGGAAGAGGCAAAGGAAGGAAGGCCAAAATCTCCAGAGGGCCAGCGTAAGCTCTGTGCAGAGGGTGATGTAGGGAGCTCAGTGTAGAGGTTGGGGAAGCGATTTCGGAGGCAGAAAATAGCTGTGGGGTGAGAGAAAACTCTCACGATATTTTTGCCAGTACTTTCCTCAGATTAGATAGCCAGTTGGGCATCTAAATTATTGTATTTAGAATTGCTGCTGAACATTAATAATAAAACTCTCATCTGCTGCACCGGTTTTCCGAAGTTGGGTTTTTTCGGGGACAATTGTCCAAAAATAACTGTGTCGAACTTATTGTGTGTGTGCTAGAATTTCTCAGTTTCTAGTATTTTATTTCCCACATTATTTTGATGGTGAAAATTGTAGCTGTGATTTTATTCATTATTTTCCATAGCAAATAAACTACATAGTTAATTTTTGAGTTAGAAGAATAATTTCCAGTAGCTGCAATAGATAAAATTTCACAGGTTCTAGTTCAAAAAATGGTTTGATAGGTGGACTGGGTCGATCACTGGTTCCAATTTTAAAAACTATGGTTTTATAATGTTATTACCCTCATTGATGTGATATTTGTTGAGATTTGGTAGCTTGGGAGGCACTCCAAGCCCTAGGGTTCGCGTTTTGGAGGTTGGAGTGCCACAAATGGCTTTGTAGGCTTGGAAATCAAGCATCTAGGCTTTGCACCCAAGCTGGCAGGTGTGGAACCACAAGGTATTTCGATGATTTGACCCATGGAGGTGTTAGAGGACCTCGAGAAAAGAAAGAGGCAACGAAAATCATTGAAATCCGAGTTGTAGAAGTCAAGATATTAATTTTTGAAGTTTATGTGTGTGCATGGTGGCACAAGGTTAAGGTCGACTTTGTGTTTAGAGGCCTTATCACAGGTTGTTAAGCGCACCAAAGGCATTCATTGAAGCCACATGAGAAAGGTATAAATATAGCTCATGTGTGAGGCTAAAAGGCACATCCAAGTGCATCAAAACATCACCAATACATCTGTGAAATAGACCGAACTCAAGAGGGGGCTAGACGTGGAAGAGGAGGACCTGTTTTGTGTCTCTTGAGGTATCTTTCAGGGCCGAGAAGCTACAGGTAGGCAACCAGTTCTTGAGGGATTTTTGCATGGTGTGTTGGGTAGATTTTTGGTGGATCTTCCTTCCTACAGCAGGCCATAGCCCTAGCTGTGAGTGTCAGGTAGGCCGTAGGCTTAAATCATCTTGGACAGGGGGCCAAGAGGCTGGCAGAAGCTTGCAGGCCTTGCCTTTTGGGTGTAGGTGGGCCGTGAGGCAGGTTTGAGGGTTGGAATTAGCCCCATATTAGCTAAGGAGAGTGGCAAAATTGTTTGAAGGGAGACTGCAACTTTTGGAGGAGGTCTGGAGGTAGAAAAAGAGGGCTGTAGCAGCGTGATAACAACCCTAACCAGGTGAACCAGAACAACAATAGCACTACACCAGCCCTTGAGGAGAAAAGAGGTATGTTGTTGATGTATTTATGTTAAATTGATGCTAGTGGATGAGGTCCTAGTTTGGACAGTGTTATTGGGCATTTGAGATTTATTGGAGGGCAGTGTGAAAGTGCCCAAGTTTGAGCCCTAAGTGCAACACCTTGATGGACAAAAGTGGCTACTAGGAGTGGTAGTTTGAAGGAGCTCAAGGTTTGACCAGCCAGGAAGAGTAGTTGGATAGCCTGCGTTCATTATTGGAGAAGTGGCATTTGATGTGATAGGTGGCAACCCTCCTGGCCTATGTTAGTCTTCATTTGAGCAACGCATGAAGACTATAGTGGGGAGAATAGTCCCAAAAGACTTGAGGAACAGCAATGGGCAGAAGTCTCAAAGTATTGTTGCCTTGAAGGACGAAGGAGCAACTAGTGAGCGTGAAGACCCTATGTGTTGGTTGTAGAAGAGTAGAGTTCAGTGGCCTAAAGGAGTTGGTGCATTGATAGAGGCAAGTGTTGCAGAACGAAAGCGAAGGACCAACAATGTACAAGATACGACAAAGCAACTGTGATTACATGCTACTTTGGCTAGCCGCTAGACGGTCAGAGTATCTTGTATTCTTATACTAGTGGATATTTGAAGGCCATTATCCTTGGTATGTGAGCCCTAGACTATTGTATTATCAGTTTGATTAATATAACAAGTTGGGTTGTTGTATAAAATTGTAAAAAGTTGTGTATGTTTTGTGCACTAGTAGATTCGCCATTGTATATTGTTCCGCTGTGCAAAGTAGTTTCGTTGTGATACTTGGATTGGTAGTGTCGGTGATTTAAGATTCTATCCTAGACTTAATAATCGTGGAAAAACAACATTATTTCCTGGGTTTCAGTTAGGAAGGAGGGCACTATTACAACAAAATCTAGTAGGTCTAGTGCAAAGCCTTGCTAGGCAAAATCCCAGAATATGTGTAATCTTTAGGAAAGCTACCATTGTCATCTAATTAGCTATTCCCTGGTTTTTTAGTAAGGAAATGATCCTTACATGGGACGCTACTTGGTAAGCACTAGAGATCAAGTAACCCAAGAATAATCCAATCGAAATGCCCTCTAGAAGGCTTACAATGAAATATCCACTTGGAATAGGCTTAGCAAATGAGGGCTTGAGTGGATATGGATAATAATCCTTAGTTTTGGGTTAGGAATGGTCTTCTTAATGTTGCGATAACTTAATTCAACCACTTCACCACAAGGAATATCCGAAAAGCAAGAAACTTTAAAGAACTCTATGGCTGTCATAAACTTGGGTTTTAAACCTAGAAAAATTGCAGCAATGCAATTAGCCTATAACAACCCCAAAATCACTCCTGAAGACACTTAGTCCTCAAGGGGTTGATTTAGAAATAAACCTAGGTCAACTCAATAAATTTTTGTGGTTAGAAAGGGCATTATAGCCTCACAAAGGGTGACGTCAACCCTAAAATATGACAGGAAATTTAACACTTTTCAGCCATATAGATATCAATTGTATGGCTTATAAGGCTATAATAAAATGGTCTTGCTTACTCATCGTTGTGAGTGCAATTGGTTTGTTTTGAGTGAATACACACGAAGAGGAGAAACTGTTTGGTACAAAAAAGTTTAAATGATCTCATTTTCATGCAATACCTTTGACTAAGGCGCAACCAGTTGATGAACATAAGACCTGATCTAGATCCCATTGTGTTGGATGATATTGATCCAACATCAGAATGGGTGGAGGAGACTCAACCAACTGAGTTTGATGTTGATTTTGATATTATTGCCATGGAGTTAGGGGGGTTGATCCCAATGTTGATCTGGTGGTTTCAATGGAACTAGAGCCAATAACTAAATTAAGCAATGGCAAACAACCAATGGAAGGCACTGGTTGTACAACTTGACCAACTCCTGTTTCCATTAGGTCTAGTTTTGTTGCTATTACTATTATTGTTGAGGTTGTAGAGGAGTCTGAGAAGTCCTTCGATTCTAAGGCAGGCGATTTTATGTAGCTCTTGTTGATGATCCCATGTCTAGTAGTGGTGATGAGTTTGATCATGATGAGGAATGATCATGTTTATCACTGATATGTAGACTTGTAGTAGGCCAATGGCCCATAGCTTGTGGCATTGTTTTTGGACTCTGGAGGCCATTTAGAGCGTCATTGATTATGTATTTTGTTGCTGCTATGTATTGCACTTGGTGTCATTTTGATATATTCACCTTTACATGGTATATAGATGAGAAAACTTTGCATAGTTTGTCTTTATTGGTTTGGAATCATGGTTTTCATTAAAAATTAATTATTTCATGTATTTTTTTGGTGACTGGTTCACTAAGATCTGACTAGTCCCGTTTTTCTGGTTTCAGTTTAAAAACCAGTTTGATAGGTGGACTAGGTTGGTCACTGGTTCTGGTTTTTAAAACTATGGGTGAGACCTCGAGTTTCTCCTCAACCTCCTCCGTTTGTTGACCACCTGATATTATTGAGATTGGTTTAGAGATGTTGGAATGTACATTAGGCCACATGTCCTCAGAGCATTAGAGAGATTAGTTCGAAACTGATTTGGAGTAGAGCACGCCCTACCCATTAGACTACCCCCTAGATCCATTTGAAGTTTCCTTCTTTCAAGCTTTGATGTTAGGAGTATGCCAATGGGCTCCGGAATGGTTCTATTGTCACCTAGAATGTACACCTAAGGCACAACGCTCAAAGTCGTGTCGCTTTGATCTCTACTCACTTTGTTTAAGCCCTCTCCTAGACAAGTTAAGGGGGGTAGTCCCTAAGGGTAGAAGAAAGGAAAGCTTGCTGGAAACAAGAAGTTCTAGGAGACTAAGGGCAAGGCAATTATTATTAATGTAACTTGATTATGATTAATCGATAAGTGTGGGGATCAATGAGCAATGTAATAGAATAGATTCAATTAGATCAATAATAACAAATATAGACCAGTGCCTCAAAACAATACTCAATAAAATATATCACTTGCAAGTAGATAAATATCTCAAGTTACAACAACAACAATGCTGCAAGGCATGAGAGAAAGGCACAATGTTAAAATATGAGCAATAAGATATAACTTGCAAGAGCGAAAGGAATTTTGCACTTGTTTCAAAGAGAAATGCTCAAATAAAAAGATAAGTACAAGAACAATATTATAATTTTGCAAGTGAAATAAAGGTGCTCACAATTTAACAATATGCCTACGATAGATGAAAGTTAGGTGAATGAAATGCAAAGTTTTGGTTGATTTTAGTTATATGCCTAATCTAGATGAAATCCTTCTTAATTGTTTTGAAACAAGTCTTACACAAGGTTGTAGAAAGAAGTCTAAGGGAAGGAGGAAACTTTCATTAACGATACCTACCCTGGAGTTCTAACGACCCAAGTGCCTCCATTCCTACAAGGAATTTCCCACAAGAGGACTGCAAGGTCAACTGTTTTAACCGTTGAGTAAGGGTCAAGTTCCTCAAATTGAATGGTGGAAAAGGTTTGCCTAAACTTTCTATACAACCAAGCTTATCCTTGGAGGTAAATTTTAGGATGCAAGTCTAATTCTAGAATGTGAAATGAGATGCTTCAGTAAAAAGGTGCCAATCCACAAGCTATTAATGTTTACTTAGAGCAATGATTAGCTTGTACAAATGAAACAGTAATAACTCAATGAAACAAAGGTAAGCTTAGCCAGAATGTTAGAACAAGATCCCAATATGCCTGTTACAATGGTGTTCTTAAGAGTTTCCTTTACTTATTTAGACAGTTGAACAAGTCAAGAATTATATAGTGAATTATACTTATTAGATGGCAAATGAGATTGCTAACAGTGATTAGAAAGACTACTGAAGATCTTTAATTGCAAATGAGACATGACATTACGTTTTTCCGAGTGCAGTTAAGCCAAGTAGTAGATTAGATATGCAAGTTGGGAGATGTAATTAGGAAATCAGATCTAGGATGCAACTATGATGCAACTAGTAAATGCAAAAAATGAATTAGTGATGCAAGTTAGATCTAAACTAACAAAAGAACCAGAAAAAGCCTCCCTCTAAATGGAGAGGTGGGATACCATGGGGGTGGATGCCCCAAGCTCCCACAGGAAACAATGTTAGCTTTTGTTATGTGATGTTACAAGAGGAAGAGGCCCTTCAAGACAAGGAGGAAGAGGTTTTCTTTTCCAGATTAAGGAGATTACAATAATGACAACAGTTTTACAAGATCAGTAAATCTCCTCAAGAACCAAGAATGATCCACTTAAGATGGCCCATAATATTTTTAAGGACTAGACTTCAAACACTTTCAGTTCTTCAACTAATGACTGCAGTGAAGAGGCTCCTAGCCTAGGAGGCTGAAAATTCCAAGATTCCTTCAATGCAAAAGCTCACAAATTATGATTAAACTCTGCTACAGGGAAAAATCACTTCCTTGGTGATAAACCCGCCTGCAAAACCGGAGGTTAGACTTGGAAAATACCCCTGTACCACTGACCCTGATAGCACCTTTTATCAGTGTTCAAAATCACTCTAAAACCCTTAATGCCGGCTGCCAAAAATGATAAAAATTTTAATTTAATTTTATTTAAATGCTAAGGGAACATAGATTAGGGTTTGAAGCTTTTCAATTAGTTGCAAACAATCAGACCACTTCCAAACCTTGAAAGAGGGCTTCTAGGCCTCATGGTTAGCCCAGAATTGAACACTAAATTTTATTGCAAGGTTTTATTAAGTTATATGGTGAAGACTCCTTTAGAATAGGCTCAGAATTCTTGAAATTTTTTCAGTTAGGGCTTCTAATAAAATCAGTCCCTTGTGCAGCGAAGGGAAAAGTCTTCTTGAAGGTTGCTTTCTTCATAAAATTATTGAGACTGCGCTAAACCTTAAACGCATAACAGTTGCCACAAAATTGCAAAGAATTGACCCTCCAGATTCAATCTTTTTTCCCGCAGGAGAGGATTGGGTCTCTAATTGAAACTTTCTCAGCCCCTGCAAATAAAAAACAAAGATAGATCAGCAGACCTTCAAAAGTTTTGAAATGAAATCACCGCAAATTATATAAAGGTTGGCTGACAACTTATATAAGATAAAGCCAACTTTCCAAGTCTGAGGCCTTGATAAAAAGGCCTCAAAAAATCCCTTGCGGCTATGGCAAAAATTCCACAATTAGATCAAGGGAACCAATGGCATTTTTCGTAGAAGTTTAACTTTGAAAACCTTCCCAAAATGCTTGGGATATCTCTGCACAACGAAGGTTAGTGATATAAGTGAAATCACACCCTAAAACCCCTGCGACCTATGAAAAATGAATGCAGCCTGTTCAAAACCCTTGAGAAAATCTTTGTGTTAAGAAATCAAAGGTTTGGAAACCTGAGAAGGCTTGCGGCCTTCCTAAATTTGTTTCCTCCAAGGTCTGCAAAATGTGAGACAGATCAGAAAGCAGTAGCACCCAGCTCTAAGCTCTTGCGGCCTCCATTATTAGGATCTCAAAAATAGATTAAAAAACCAAAAGTGATACCAGATCCGAGCAGATGCCTCAAGAAAGCTTCCAAGGCTAGTGGATAGCCTAGAAGAGTGAGATCTGAAGCTCAAACCTTCAGAAAAAAAATATTTAATGGAGCCAGACGCTTGAGAAACCCTGCAAAAAATAAATAATTTGATTAGCCTCTGCAAATGAATGTGGGTTAGATCAGTGGAAAACAAAGCCTATTAGGCCTGTGGCTGCTCTAAATAATTTTTCAAATACTTGCAAAACAGGATGAATTAGTGAAAACCCTCAAAAAATCCTTTGATGCTTCAAGTCCTTCAGAAAATATTTGTTTTAAAAAGGAAGGACAGCCTTGTAGGCTTGCGGCTAGGATAAAGGCTCCAATTTTTATTTTTATTTTTTAAACCCCAGATCTGAAGTATGCAGCCTGTGGCCCTAAGGAAAGAGGGTTTACAAATATTTTATCCTCCAAAATAAGCTTGAAAAAACACTTTCGGCCTGCCAATAGTGGACGGCTCACAAAAAATTTCGTTCTATTCTCAAACCCTGGCCGCTTATGGAAGAGGAAGATCTGATTAAAAGAAATTTCAATTTTCTCCTTGAAAAATTAATTAGATCAACCTGCAAGCAATTAGATCAAGTGATACCAATCGAAACCCTTGCCTTCCTGCAAGAAAAACCCAAGAAAATACAAGAAATATGTACAAGGCTAGATCTACACACAATATTTACAGTGTACAAAATATTTACAATTAATTTACAAGTCTAATCTATGGGTATGAGGACACCTCCCATAGATCAGATAATATAGCTCTAGAAATAGCAGATAGATTATAAAAAGTACTTTTAAAATAGGTGAGATATTTAATTTGTAAGCAGATGATCTTGGCAGAATAAAAGGCAAGCAACTCCCTTCAAAGCATCTTAATGATAAGTCTTTAGGAAGTCCCACTATGGGTTCTTAGCCTTCATGCTTCAACTAGTTGGTTGGTTCAGCTATAACTTCCCCAAGTACTTGAGATTTGATTCACAAAAAATATTTCTACAAAACACTCTAAAGATTTGTTAGATCCAGATGGGATTGATTCACATAGGGAAAGAGAAGTCTAGGGATTTAGCTAAAATCCACTAAATCTGCCCAATCAACAATGCTTACTCAACCCAAATAATAGTGCAAGGTAACTGTCCACTAATAAATCCCAAAGGCATGCAGAAATAACAACATTAAATATTCAGTAGAACATTAAGCTCAAAACCAGAATAAATTTACCATGACAGGCTGAAGACATACACTCATAGCTTTGCCCCCAAAAACTTTGATTTTACTGATAAAAAAAAAATATTACAAAGCTTCCATAGCCAATTACACTATCCAAAGATGTCTCAATGAGGAGCCTTAGGCTTTCTTATATGGAAAATAGAGAGATCTAGATCCCCCTCCAAGTGGAAAACGACTAGGTCCAAAGATGTGCACAAATTTGACTTGATCCCGAAGAATAATGGCTAGTTGAAGCTTGATCCATGCCAAAATTAAATCCTGACCCTTGATCTGGAAGATGAAATTCGAATTTGTTGAAGAAGGATTTGATGCCGATCCAAAAAATAGTTTCCAAACTTTTTTTCCTTGAAAATTGCTCCTTGACTTAACCGCCATGGTCCAAAGGTTTGATTTTTCTTAAAAAATCAATTCTTTCCTTTGATAGAGGGCCTCAAAAATATTTTCTAATTTCTTTCCTTGGAATTCCCTGATTTAATTTAACCACTTGGACCAAAAAAATTGATTTTCTTTGAGAAATTATTTTTTCTGGTCCAAGGGATTTTTTGTGGGATTTTTCTGCATTGGAAATGAGTTCGTCAAATTTAATGTTTCTCGGGAATGTCCATCTTATCCAAAAAATGGTTTTTTCCACTTGGAGAGAATTTTTATTTTCTCTCCTTTTTCATTTTTTCACTGATTTTTTGCCATAAAAATAAATTAAATGACTCTAGAGGGGATTAAACACATTTTCACTCTCAAAGCGGGTCTAAAAAATATTTAGGCAATGATGTCTAATTATGATTAGTCATCCACCTAAAATATTCCTAGACAAAACCTTTTTACATCAAGTATTACATAGACATCCTATACAGAAGGGGAATTTTAATAATTAAAACATGACCTCTAAACACTACCAAATTCTGTGACACATGGCAAATGATCTAGTATGAGAATTTACATAGACTTGATAACATTAGGACTACACCTAAGACCTTACTAACAAGCCCCACTCTAGCTTTGGGGTATGTGTGGGAGAAAATTTCTGCCAATTATTTGGGTTATAAAATGTGAATAATTGGCGGAGGGTAAAAAACTCCCTCGAGTGAAACTCTTTGCTAAGAATCAAAGGCTTCTCTAGATGTTTTTACACGGTTTTATATTCATACTAGAATCATTTTACAATAGTCACGCAGGGCTGTAGAATTCGGATTACAATTTTTTGACAAAAATGCTGAAAGATGATGATGATGTCTAGATGCTTGACTGCTCGAACATGATGGAATGCTTTGAAAAAATGTATGCTGCTATAAGGTAGTTGACACAGAGTGGTCAACAGGTTCCAAAAGACTTCGATAGCCAGCCAGTGTCCAGTTTGTCCCCATCCCCCTCAGCCATCAAACTTAGGAGACCTTAACATCATCGGTCCCATCTTCCGATATCCTTCTCGCTCTCTCTTGACAGGTTCTTGTGTTGGGTTGTCCACCTTTGCAATCTTGGGCAAACTCATTTAGTATTTTATATCATTGCACCTTCATCATGGTTTTACGCATATATGTAGGTTTCTTTCTTTATTTTATTTTTGTCATTATCTAAGAGTTGCGCTAGCACTCTCACATTGTATTAATACTGGTTGTACTCTTCAATCCCATTGACCTAATTTTGTGGTCATTTGTCAGACATTAATAAAATTATCTTATCTTATCTTAAAAGGTCTAATCTGGACTTAAAAAAGAGGAATCCAGAAGATATCACAACATTAGGTAGAAACTGCACATGTAAGAACATATAGTCTGAGTCAAGAAATGCATGAGAGGCTTGGGTTCCTGAATGTCAAATGAGATGCCATATCAGTTGTGAGCTTTAAGGAGGATATAATCACTTTAGTCCAACCATTCTTTATCGTCACCTATTGCTGTGTTGAATACTTCAATATTCAATTTGATGCAAATTCATGGGAAGTATTCTTTTTATGAATAAACCAAGCTTTTGATTGAAATTTATTCCTTTAGAGAACAAATCTTAAAAACAGATTCCTTATCCAGTTCTCGTATGTTTCCTTCTTGTTGGAAGCACAATGTAATTTACAGTTAACTTTTGCAGGAAAGATTCTACTGGGATACCACACATACTGGAGCACAGTGTGCTGTGTGGATCAAGAAAGTACCCACTCAAGGAGCCTTTTGTGGAATTATTGAAGGGTAGCTTGCATACTTTCTTGAATGCGTTCACCTATCCTGACAGGACTTGCTATCCTGTTGCTTCAACTAATGCGAAGGTGAGGCCAGATTGTTAATCCATACTTAAAGTTATATCTATTACCTCCAAATATTGTCTTTACGACAGAGAATATAAAAGTTATGAAAGGATTCCAAATTGGTCTATTGCTGAGTGTAAGTTCTTCTGTTGACCAGGATTTCTACAATTTGGTTGATGTATACCTGGATGCAGTCTTCTTTCCAAAATGTGTAAATGAGCTTCAAACATTTCAGCAGGAGGGTTGGCACTATGAGTTGAATGATCCTGCCGAGGATATTTCTCTTAAAGGTAGTATTCAGGTGACACTTTTTAATATTTAAATTGAGAAAATCAGGAAATGACAATATGATTATTGTGATGTTTACTTTGGTTTGGCTTTCCATCATTTTTATCAGGTGTTGTGTTCAATGAGATGAAAGGTGTCTACTCACAGCCTGACAATGTTTTGGGCAGAATTTCTCAACAGGTTTGTAAACGCCCATTTGCTCGGTTTTTTAATTTTCCATTGTTTTAATGTTGAGGTTTTGCTTTATTTTAATGTAGGCATTGCACAACATGAGTCGAATTTCACATTCAAAACTCTGATTGGTATTCGTTAAGTAACAGCCTTAACCTAATCTAAAATTAATTTCATGGGAATATCTCAGGCCTTGTATTCCTTGTCCCTGCAGTATGAGATAGCTAGATGAACGTAAAAATGCTTCAGAACAACCAACATAATTTATAGCAATAACTGAGTCGCAGGAAGTGTCCAAGCTTGGAAAAAGGTTTTTGACATTCATTATCTATTATCAAGTTGGCCAGTTGATATTCAATCTAACAATAATGTGGAAATAGATCTTCTATATTGGAAGAAAGCCATTTTGTAATCATCCACATCAATTACTAATGATAATTGCTGGGATTAGACTCTACAGTTGCCTCATCTTTTTCTTTCCCTGTTTTTTTGTTGACAATGCATTGTAAATTTGTATCTTACATTAGAAATCAATGTTTATGCACATTAAGAATAACAAATGCAAGGCCATAGAGCCGTCACACCAAATACCCCAATCTAGAAACACAAGGAGTGCTAGCACATCTGCTTTGGCTCAGGAAGAGTATCTATATCTTCTTAAAAACTGGTTATTTTTGCTGAAGTCTTGTCAACCATATCTGATCTGGCTGTAGAAACTTGACACTTTGGGTAGATCGAATGATGTACTCACCTCTTGAAAAGTTGCATTGACAATGGTGATTCCATGAGAAGGAGGTGCTGAGTAATTTGATCATATCCTAAATATTCCTATGTAATGAGACAGGAAAATTTTTGCCCTAGTTTTCGGTCTTTTTCTTCTTCCAAGGAGTTGGGTTTCAGAGAACTTCCAGGAATTGAACACAGCTTGGAATATTTATAATGAACAGACAATGATATAATGACAATTCTCCACAATGCAAGTTTAATAACCCTTTTTCCAACAATATCCAGACTTGCATGTAGAAATAATGATTTCCAATCCAGTTCAATATGCAATACTAATCCAACAGATCCTTAGTACTTTATTTTGACAGCAGATAGTTCAAGAGGAAATTAACATACATACTAGAGTTAATATTGCTAGTCGGTCATGAACTCCTACAGTAGTTCGACTGTCTATTTAAGAACTAACAAATAAAGGAAGTTCTTGAATTCAGCCTGAAATACACAGATGAACTCAGCTGCAGACCCGAGACTTGATCTGGAGAAACCCTGTCAGCAGCTTAGTGTTATATGCAGATCCGAGGCTCTCAACTACCTGCTATTCTTCCAGGATATGGCTGCTTAACTCCTGAACTTTCTCAACTGACAGGTGAAGAATTCACTGTAATTTTTCTGATGCAAAGTAGGGTTTCTAGGGTTTGAGTTTGATTAACCTGTAATGTGTTCCGCTTAGCCCCTGATCTTACTATCACCCTCTTTGCAGCCTGCTGTAAATTTGGATGCCCTTCTTGCCTGGGTTATGCTGCTTCCTGAGATGGTGATTGAAGAATAAAACCTTCGCTGACTGTTTCAGGTCCTCTCTGCCCTCGCCAGAGTCAACTATGACAAGGAGAATCTCGCTGTCAATCCAGAAACCAAAGAGTTAATCCAAAATTCTGTAGAACCTGCTACCCAGAAAACTCGCTATCACAGGGATGAAACCAGAGTGAACTCATTGCCTCAGGAGACAGGCTTGCTGTCTCAGAGGGAGGCTCAAGTAAACTCGCTGCCTCAGGAGATGAACTCGCTGCCACTGAATGAGGTCCAGTTGACTCGCTGTCACAGAAACAATGCCCAGAATGGCTTGCTAACTCAAGAAACCATGCCCAGAAACCTTGCTGCCATAGGAAATCATGCCCAGAACAATCCGTCTTCTCTTCAAAGGAATCCTGTGCCAGAACAATGTGGAAAGAGCCAACTAGGGTGGAATCTTTCACCACCGAAATTGACAAGAGAAGGGGGTCTTAAAATCCTCAAAGCCAAAGCTCATAAACAGATGAAATGATCCGCACTTGATGCTCCAAATGAGTATAATCCTCTTTTATTTATATACTTCCTTAAGGGGTTTCACTTTCTTAATTGGTTGAGTGTGTCTTACTCAAACCCCCAGATTTGGGTTTTTTTCGCCCAGCTTACCCAAAACTTGCCTAACTATGGGTGTTTTGGGTTTTATCCCTTTTCTTGAAGGACTATAGCCTACAGGGACGAATAGGCTACTAAGTCCCTTGGTCCTCAATTTGTTGAGGACATCATAGTCCCCCCCACCCAAAATTGCTTGCCCTCAAGCAATTGCAAATTCGGGTGCTGTAGAATTCGTTCTCCTTCCCATGTTGCATCCTCCTCTAGTAAATTCTTCCATCTGATGAGGTATTTCAGAATTACTCTTCCCCTTAACATCTTTTCCCGTGTTGAAGGAAATGTAACTAGGTTTGGTCTTCATAAATGTACTTTTGATGTTTGTATTTGTTCAAGAAAAGAAATATTACTTTTATAATATATGTCAATGAGTTTCTTGCTCATTGAAATAGGTCTAGCACTATTTAAAGTGCTATAGGTGAGTCAAATAGTCAAAAGAAAAGGTTGAAGACCTTAAGGGCATGTTACGCCTTGTATAAATATGTATTAAAGTCAAGAGAATACCTCCAAGCAAAGTCAAGTCTCCTATGCTAAGGCACCATCAAGAAGCCCCTTCAAGCATGCAATACCACCAAAGAAACCATCCGAAGTCTACTCTACAAGTCGGCCTGCAAACAGTTGACAAGTTGACCTACAAACAGTTGACAAGTCGGCCTAAATGGAGGGAAAGTCCTCTATATATAGAGGCTGTCCACTCTATAACGCACTCAATGAGCTCTGAAATATGCAAAGGTGAAAGGCAAGAAAGAAGGAAGGAAAAGGGTCTCCAAGGGCAGCGAATAGGAAGGGTATACCACTGAAGTCAAGAGGTCTGTTCTAGGGCTGCTGCAGTCACACGTGCGAGGAAAACAGAGGGCTGTCCCTGCGGCTAGGATAGCAGCAATACATAGACACTCTTCTATCTTCGTTTGGGGTTAAATCTAGGCCTACAAGGCCTCCTACTCCAGTGTAGAAGAAAGACACTCAAGCGAAGGAGAGAAGGGCATATAACACCTAGTAATCCTCCCACATGTGCGAGAAACTAGGGCAACATAACAGCAGTACAGTCATATGCTCATATCTCAAGAAGGATCTCGGTTGGTCAAAGAAGAAGTCTACTTGAGCAAGGAATAGAAGAGGAACACCTCATCTAGAAGGCTCACTCAAGGAAGGTCTATCTTTAGACAAGAATCAAAGGAGGAGGACAAAGTGCTGGGGAACGAAGTGCCAGAAGGAGGAAGCCTATGTGCCGGGGAACAAAGTGTAGAAAGGAGGAGAGGACTTGACTTATGCTTGGAGGATATTCTAGTCAAGGGTCTAGGGTTTGGCATTGATCAATAGAAGCTTCAATAAGAGAAATTCACTCAAGTGTTTTCCTCTCAAGAGGAGAGGTTTTGGCCCTGGCAGAAAGCCAACATCTTGTGTTTTTGTTCTTATGTTTTGGTAGCAGTTTGATGAAGCACACACACGTGCATTAATAATAATAAGAAGAAAGATTAAACTAACAAGAAAAGTAAAAAGACGCCACAAATTGTTATCAAGTAACGAAGAATCACACTACACCTAATTTGCCCTAGATGCTTGAACATCCCGAACTTCCATGATCACTTCCTAAATCAATTCTTATTGTCCTTCTTCATCTAGAGGGGGCAACTCAACAAAGGTGGTGACTTACTGGCCTATAGCCTTCTTGAGGCCTGATACATGGAATACATTGTGGATTCTACTATTATTTGGTAACTCCAACTCATATGCCACTTCACCCACTCTTCGAAGAATTTTGTAAGGTCCATAAAAGCCTGGCTTCAATTTTTCTGCCTCGCTCTTCTTGAGTGTAGATTGTCTATAAAGATGCAATCGCAAGAAAACAAGATCCCTTACCTCAAAACTATGATATGTTCGATGCTTGTTTGCATACATCTTCTGCCGATTCTGAGGAACCTGAACATTCTCCTTGAGTACCCGGAGAATGTCTTGACTCCCCTATATCCAGTGCTTGGCAAGGGGTGCACTGCTGTCACCAAAGATTCTGTCGATGAATGAGGGTGCATCGTATCCATATAGAGCCTTGAAGGGTACCATTCTAATGGATAGGTTGTAGGTAGTGTTGTAGCAATGCTCCCCAATGTACGACTGCTTGATCCATGCCTCCTGCTGACCTGTCACATAGTTGTGCAAATATCCTTCAATCCACTTATTCACGATTTCTGTTTGGTTGTCAATTTTGTGGGTGATAGCTAGTGCTAGGGGTCAATTCAGTTCTCACTACTATCATGATTGTTGACTATATTCTTTGATAACCCATGTAGTCTGAAGACTTCTTTGAAGAAGAGTTTTGCCACTTGTTTGGCCGATTAATCCATTGAGATAGCAAATAAATGTTTGAATTTAGTCAATCTGTCCACTACTGTGTATGTGCAGTCCTTTCCTTGTGCTTTGGGTAATCCTGTGATGAAATCCATCGATATGCTCTCCCATTTCTGTTATGGGATGGGTAGAGGTTGGAGAAGACCTGTAAGAGGTGTATGCTCAACCTTATTTTGTTGACAAGTCATGCATTCCTTGATGTACTTCATCACATCTTCCTTGAGCCCTTTCCACAAGAATTGTTCTTAGAACTGACGATATGCCTTGAGGAACCCTTGATGTCAGGTTGAAGGAATATCATGTGTAACCTTCATAATTTTCTCCTTAAGTGTAGATTTAGGAACCAAATATATCCTATCTTTATGGTAAATGACTTCATCAATTATCTTGTTCCTGTCATCCTAGATAATCTTGTCGAATAGCGTGCAAACAAACTGGTTCTTGGCATACTTAGCGGATAGATGCACCTTCCAATCTTCCATGATCTCCATGAGGGTGCAAGTTGTTGGTTTCCTGGAGAGTGCATCGACCACCACATTTTTCTTTCCCTTCACATATTCAATGTCAAAAATCGTAAGCTTGAATTTTGCTTACCCATTTCTGCAATCGTTCATTCAGGTCCCTTTGTCCCAATAAATGTCGCATGCTGTTGTGGTTTGTCCTGACTACGAACCTATTGCCAACTTGATACTTTCTGAACTTCGCTAATGCATGCATGATGACTAACATCTCTTTGTTATATATGGAGTAAATAGGGTGCCTCATCAAGCATTGGACAACAAGACTCCCAAAGAAGTATTCATAGGTGTCAAGCCCGATGTTAGTCACCTCTGTATATTTGGATGCCCCGTATATTTTCATGTGCCAAAGGACAAAAGGAATAATCTGGAAGCAACAAGAAGAAAATGTATGTTTGTTGGATATTGTGAAGATTCTAAAGCATTTAGAATATATATTCCTGGTCAAAGGAAGGTTGAAGTTAGCAGGGATGTAACATTCAATGAAGATGCAACCCTTGTGAAGGCATGGGGCCTTCCACTACCTCCTTCACTTGAGAAGAAGAATGATGATATGGATATTTTAGATGGTCTTTCTGTGCCTGAATCTAAGAGAGACATTATTGATGATCCCATGGAGTCCATGGACCCCTTAGATCCTCCTCTATGTGATCCTCCTACCAGGAAGAGGCCATTGTGGCTTCCTGATACATTACAGGATGCTGAGAGACACATTCTTGCCAGAAGATCATTTAGAGAAAGCAAGAAGCCATGCATGTACAAGGGATATGAGCAATATGATTCAAGCTGAGACTCACACCTTTGAAGAAGCAGTGAAAGAACAAGTTTGGAAGGATGCTATGGCCGAAGAATACGAATCAATTATGAAGAATGAAGTATGGGATGTTGTGCTGAAACTGAAGGGGAAATCTATCGTGACTTCAAAATGGCTATTTAAGATCAAACATGGAGTTGATGGAAGTATTGAGAAATATAAGGCAAGGTTCGTGGCCCGAGGTTTCTCCCAAAAAGAGGGAGAATATGACGATATATTTGCACCTGCGGCTCAATATACAACCATTCATTCAATATTTTCCGTTGTTGCAAGTCAAGGATGGACCCTTCATCAGATGGATGTGAAGACAACATTCCTTCATGGCATGTTACAAGAAGAAGTCTATGTTGAGCAGACACATGGATTTGAAGTAGAGGATCGAAAGGCAAATGTTTGCAGGTTGAAGAAGGCATTGTATGGTTTGAAGCAAGCCCCTAGAACATTATACGCCCACATAGATAGTTACTTGATGAAGCTTGGATTCACAAAAAGCAATGCTGATCCCAACCTCTACTTTAAGCTAGTCCAAGGCATGCCATTGATTTTGGTTTTATATGTTGATGATCTATTTATGACAGGTAGTGAGCCCCTGATGATCCAGTGTAAGAGGGAGCTAGCTTTTGAATTTGAGATGAAGGACCTTGGACTCGTACCATTGCCTAGGCCTTGAGGTGTGGCAAAGGCCTAGTGAGATCTTCCTTTCCAAGGAAAATATGTTGTGAAGATGTTGGAGAGATTTGGAATGACGAAATGCAAGTCAATTCATGACCGAGCCTCACCATGCACATTGGGTTGTTGCCAAACACATTTTGAGATACTTGCATGGGTCGATCACCCTTGGTCTGAGATATTTTGTTGGAGATGTTCGACTTCATGGATATATCGATGCTAATTGGGGAGGAAATGTTGTTGATAGAAAGAGCACATATGGATGCTATTTGAGCCTTGAATCTGCCATGATATCTTGGATGACCAGGAAACAAATGTTTGTAGCATTTAGTACCGCATAAGTAGAGTATATTGCCACTAGCATGGCTAGTTGTGAAGCAGTTTGGTTGTGAAAGCTCTTTTGAGCACTGTTTGAGCAGGTCCTAGATACTACAATGATATATTGTGACAACAAAAGTGGGATCCGTCTGGCAGAGAATCTCGTGTTTCATGACAAGTCCAAACACAGAGAGATTTGATATCATTACAATTGAGACATGGTGCAGAGAGGAGCTGTTAGACTCCATCACATATCTACACATGAGTAGATTGCATATATTCTCACCAAGGCTTTGTCAAAAGGGAAGTTCTTGGTTTTTAAAGAGCAGTTTGGACTGATGGATGTGGCCCTTTATGATAAGGGGCATCACTGATCAAGGACACTGAGCCAACTCTCCCCCCTTGTCTGAGCTCCCAGGGTGAGGAATTGAGATGAAGGGCTCCTGGGGTTGAGGGATCTCTAGATAATAGGGTATCATCCCTATCTATCACCCATAGGGTGGAAGTTGTTGCTCCCCTATCTTGGTCTAGCAAAGTATACCCCAATTTGCATCATACCCACAAGCTAGGTTTGTTGGGATTATACTATTATAGTTCCCCGTCTAGCCAATGGGTTGAGAGGGCTTGGGGGTGTGTGGTCCTTACCTTTGGTAAGTTGGGTATCTCACCCAAGTTTATGATGCAAGGTGTTCTACCACGACTCTTGAGGGTCATTGTTCGGAAGATCAAGAAGCAATAGGATGGATGAGATATTGTATCACGACTATTGCTTGACATAGGGTGGAAGACGTATGCTCCCTTATGAGATGACATGAGGTGAGAGTTGTTAGTTTTGTAATATCGGATGTGTTCTAGCCACAAAATTTGGTTCAGAGGCTAGAATACATGAGATCTCCAAAACCCAAAATCGTTTATGGAAATTTCCCCTAGAAGTGTCTAAATTAGATTATTAACCGTTTTTTAAATATTTCCTAAAGTCTAAAGGGAATATGGTTAATTAATCAATATTAATTGAGATAAGGTGAGAAGCATCTAGAAACTCACACGGATCGATCCAGAGATGATCCTAGCCATTGATTAAGTTTTAATCTTGGCCGTTGGTGCTCCAACTGTGGATTATAAGAGGAGATCGATGTGGTGATGGAGAACAGACCAGTGCAGATACTTGGTGGCCCAGGCAGTTCGATTTTCTCAGTAGCAGTAACTCAACCAAGAAGATAGAGCAAGAGGGTTAGTAGCAGGTGGAAGAGGAGGGTAGCAACATTCCAGAAGGAAGGTTTCCAGTTCTTGGACGAGGCAAAGCAAGGAAGGCCGAAATTCTCAGAGTCAGCGTAAGCTCTGTGCAGAGATTGATGCAGAAGGTTCAACACAGAAGCTAGGGAGGCAATTTCAGAGGCAAAAATTAGCTGTGGGGTGAGAGAAAATTCTCACAATAATTTTGCCAGTATTTTCCTCAGATTAGATTGCCAGTTGGGCATCTAAATTATTGTACTCAGAATTGTTGTTGAAGAATAATAATAAAACCCTCATCTGTTGCACCAGTTTTCCCACATTTGGTTTTTCCAAGGACAATTGTCCAAAAATAACTGTCAAAATTCTTGCGTGTGCTAGAATTCTCAGTTTTCAGTATTTTATTTTTCGCAATATTTTTTATGGTGAAAATTGCAGTTGTGATTTTATTCGTTGTTTGCTGTAGCAAATAAATTGCATTATTAAATTTTCAGTTAGAAGAATAATTTCCAGTTGCTGTAATAGATAAAATTTTCACATGGTATCAGAGCGCAGTTGATCAGCGGGAGAGCTTAGAAGTGAAAAGAAGGATTTTTCGCTGCTCAGTAAGGGTAGCTAGCCGAAATTCCCAAGGGTAGTGCAGTGTTTTTGCCAGAAGGTCGAATTGCTTGAGGAAATTTGATATTTTTGAGAGGGGCAAAAAAATTCGATCCTTCTAGATCGAGGATTCTAGAGGTAGAGGGAGCAACTCATTTTCATTGGGCAAATCTCTAGCCGGACGCAGAGGGTTTTGCAGCAGTTCGCTAGTGCAGAATCAATGTCGGGTGAAAGAGGAATAACACACTATAAATTCTTTAGCATAACCGTGGATAGAAGTAACATTCATGAAACTTCAGATTTGTCTTCTAGATTGGAGGATGAATTTGCTTACTTATCAGGATCAACTTGACAGGGTGTCTAGTATATAGATAGTGGAGCATCAACTCACGTGATAGGTGTTAGAGAATATTTTTCTAGCTATAAGGAGGAGTAGATGGACTTCTAGATTACGATGGGAAATGAGACAAAATGTAATCCAGTAGGGAGAGGTACCATAGATTTTCATAGGGAGTCAGGAGCAAGCACCAACACTGCAGAGGTATTGCATGTGCCAAGATTGGGTATGAACCTAATTTCAATATCCCAGTTACAGGATAAGGGGTATGATATTCACTTCGTAGGGAAGAAAGTATAGGTCAAACAACCAAATTTCAAATTTGAGACAGAGTGTCCCTACCTCCACACTGCTAGGTGAAGTGAAGGAGAAATCTGAAATGGTGGAATCAAGATTCAGCTCAAGAGAAACTAAAATCTGAAATTGTTGAAGGGGAAATTGGTCCACTCCTTTAGCAAGCTAATTGATGCACTCCCTCTTCCAGTCCACCAAGACAAATATTAAATTTGTCTAGTCCTCCAAGCTAAGTTGCACTGAAACGGATACGGGAATGGATACAGATACGGGGTTTGAAACGAATATGGCAAATTTTCAAAAAATCTGGATACGAAATGACAAGAAACGACACATAATATATATATATAATTATAAAAATAAAAATTTCATATTAACATTCATATTTTGGAATCTAAATTAGATATAAAGATTAAATAGTAAAAATACATAATCAATTATCGTCTATGATCTGTCATGATTCATCATCATCAATTCATCATATGCCATAAACATTGTCATCATCATTAACGATTATCATAACATTTATGATTCAAGTTTCAACATATCATCAAGTTTTTGTTTCAAATTTCAAACATCAAGTTATAAACATGACAAGTTACACGGACACCATCATTACCAAAATTAATAATGCATACTAATTACTACATAGTACAAAGTACAAAATGAACTATGATTGACAGTGTACTATCATTATTCATAATTCATATGGTTGTTCAAAAGTTTAAAAGCTAAAACACCATCATAAATTACATTTACATATCATCAAATATGTCTTCATTCATGCCACTATAAGGTTCCAAATCCTCTCTAGAAGTGGGACTGCGAACATTGCTGCCATGTCCACTTGAAGATCCACCTATTGGTGACTCTGCATCAAACAAATTCATATGAGACATGGCATTCAATGTCATATCCAAGTCAGGCAACTCTGGTTCCACATCCCATAATTTGGTGGGTCCAAATTTGTATTCATCTCTCTTGTGTGATAGAAGGCGAAGGTTTGAATGAACATACACTAGTTCCTTAGCTTTTTTAGAGCCCAATCTGTTTTTCCTCACTTAATGGATGAAGTCGTATGTACTCCAGTTCCTTTCTGCTGAAGAGGAACTAACAACCTATGACAAGATCTTGATGGCCAATTTTTGGATATGTGGAAGTGCCCCACCATAGAAGTTCCACCACTCAATTGGACTTAATTTGGTCTTGTCTCGCATATACTCAATATCACAACCCCAACCCTCTGATCCCACAAAATGAGAAAACTATGCACGAATCTGAAGCCCAATTTCGGGATCTACAAAAAGCTTTCTAAAAGCATTTTTAAATCCTTCTGTGACTTTTGGGTCTTTGTTTGGTGCGCTTCTTTCTGGATCACGTAGCAACTCTGCAGCATAATATCTTGGATTCACTGCATAGGCTAAAAGGTGCAATGGGGTGGTCATCTTGTTCCACCTTTTGGTCAATATATCTTTTACTTCTTTGTAAAAGAATTCATCCAAGTCATTCTCCTTGGCATTTATAACCAACCTTATCTTCTCTATCATGGAATCAATGCCCTCATACATCTCTCCCAAATTAGGCATATCTGTGTCAGACGTACGGAGCAAATTCACAATTGGCTTAGTAAATGCCAAGAGGTACTCCACCCTATCCCACCATTCATCATCAACAACCAACCGTTTCATTTCTTGTGCTCTATCAGATTGGGATTGCCTCCATTGATTCCAAAGAGAACTGCATACTATTGATTGTAATGCATCTTTCACCGGCATAAGCCTTGTTAAGATTATGATGTGAGAAGCAAATCGAGTCTCGGCAATCTGCAGGTGCCAAATTGCCAATGTTTCAAATTTCAACAAAATAAATATTATAATTTGATTGAATAACTATTATGATTCACGAATCATGACATTTGAGAATCCAGTTTAGATATTTGAATTTAGAGTCAGAAATTATAATTTATGAAACATTTAATAAACTTTAAAGTATAGGTACCTTAAGGAGCTCCAACTTAGCAAATTCCCTGTAGATGCCTTCAGACATGTGGTGGTTTGTGATAAAGGCTTGAATTTCTTTTGCCTCTTAAAAAATAACTCGTATCCACTCAATTTGCTTCCCCATCTTGCTCAACATGAGGTTCAATGAATGTACAACACAAGGGGTCCAAAAGATGTGCTAATATTTGCCTTCAATAATTAGGCATGCTGCTCTACACACCGTTGCATTGTCAATTATTACATGGATAGCATTTTCAGGTCAATTCAATTGTTTCAATCAAAATGTTAGCAATGAATGGAGAATCTTTCATCTGCCCCTCACAATCCACTACCTTCAAAAACATTCCCTCTGTGGGCTCTAAGCAATCACATTAATCAAAGGCCTATTTCTTTGATCTTTCCATCCATAAAAAATGATGGACACCCTTGAAATGAGCCATGAATCACGAATGGGGCCTAATTTAGCCTTCAAATCTAACTTTTCAGCACTCAACAATGTGGTGCGTACCTTTTCATATCCAGGGCTCTTGTACCGTCTTGGGGCTTCATTCACTGTTTTTACCATCTTTGCCCAGTAAGGAGATCGCACAAGGTTAAAGGGAAGACCATTTTCATAAATGCATTGGGCTGTAACTGCATCTGCGATCTCTCGAGCGTCATTATTAAAACTCTTTTCAAGCGGTCCCAAATTTGACCGCTTTGAACAAACAATTCCGTGAGAATGAAGTGGAGGCTTTGATGAAGATGCTCCCAACCTTGTTGGGTGTTTTAAATGGGAGGCCGAATTTGCCTCATTTTCTTTAGCATCTACCTCGCCTTGTTCTCTCTGATATTTTGCAAGTTTTTCTTTGTTTAAACCATTTCCATCTGTCCCATTCTCTTTAGGTGGGCCACTGCATATTCGAACCCCATTGCCTTTTAACCCAAGCAAATGTGCTTTAACTCGTGTGTATGATCCCTTATACTCCTTTTTACACTCACTGCAAACCCATGCCAATGATCCACCTCCTTGGATCTTCCCAACAATAGTTACATATTTCCAAAGTGGTGACTTTGGATCAACTTTAGGGGTTGATTCAATTTCATGTGTCACTTCCTCTGCCTCATGAATGGATGAACTTGAAGTTGCCATGAATGATGATGATGATGATGTAAATGAAACTGAAAAAGAAAATTGACAAATATTATTATATCATATATTTATTTCAAAAGTTCAAAACAAGTTACAATTTAGTAATTTACAACTGTTCTTATGGGTACTGTCCTAAGTTGCACAAAACGAGAAGAACGGGTACGAGTTTTCAAACGGCGATGGTACGAAACACGACCTCCCAAATTTTGGAAACGGAGAAATGCGATATATATATATATATATATTAGAATTTAATATATATTAATATATGTATATGTGCAATCATAAAGCATACATGATACATTATAATTTATTACACTTAAACATTATGATTAAATTTACATCACATTTACTCATGAATGATCACATAATGAAAATAAAAATATCGAAATATCCAAAAGCAACCTTTATTATATATTCAAATCTCAAAATTAACCTTTATTATATATTAATATATGAGGCTGCAAGTACAATAAAGACTATAAGGCTACAAGAACTATAGAAACAAAAGACTAATCCTCATCATCATAATGCTCAGAAAAATAGAAGCAAAACAATGCTCAACAGTGGATGGTGGTGCTGAAGAAGATGATGGGCCAATTCCACTTCTAGGCTAGACCTCAATATTTAGGGCAGCAAGAGAGAGATCCAAATCAGGACTTTCTGCATCCACATCCCATTCTTTAGAAGGACCACTGTTGTATTCTGGACCCCTACGAGATGCAAGGCGAAGGTTGGAGTGCACATAAAGAAGATCCTCTGCCTTCTGTGAGTCCAACCTATTGCACTTCACAGAATGAATAAAACCATAAGTGCTCCAATTCCTTTCTGCTGATGAAGAGCTTGCCACTTGTGAAAGAATACAAATGGCAAGGTTTTGCAAATGTACACCATTTGCTCCATGACAAATCCACCACCTAACTGGATTCATGGTGCTTATCTCCTCTAATGCTGATATATCTGCATAGTCATCTATTCGTGCAACAAAACTGGCAAATTCTTCCTTTACCTCCCTATGTAAATGAGAAGGAACCATTCTCATAAGGGCTTTTTCACCCCATTAGCCACCTCTCTATCCTTATGGGGTGCCTTCCTCTTCCCATTGCTTTGAGCAATAAGCTCCTCATCATAAAATTTGGGGTTCAAGGCATGTGCTAAAGTGTGCAATGGAGTGTTGAAATTGTTCCACCTATCAACAATGATTTTCTTGACTAAACCAGCAAAATGCTCATCAACAAACGAAAGTTGTGGAGACTCTTGCGAAATGATTTCTATAGTTTTCTCAATGATGGAATCCATGCCATCATATACCTCTCCTAAGAAAGGTTGGTCAGTGTTAGCGCTTTGAAGAAGCTCAAATGCAAGGGTTGTGAACTTTAGCAAGAAATCTGCCTTGCTCCACTAATCCTCATCAAGGCACAATCTACGTACCATATCTCCCCGCTCTGAATCTACTTGTCTCCACTCAATCCAAAGTTGACTCACCACCATAGAAACTAATGCATGCTTAACCTCAACTAGGCGGTGCAACATCAGGAAGTTTGAGGCATATCTTGTCTCAACAACTTTTAACAACTCCAATTTGGAGTACTCTTGAAATATGGCCTGAGATTGGTAGTGGTTGGTGATGAATTTGACAATCTCCCTTGCTTCCCTTGTGATTTCCTTTATCTAGGAAACTTTGTTGTCGATCTCCTCTAAGATCAGATTCAGATTATGGACAATGCATGGTGTCCAAAAGATGTGGTCATACCTCCTTTCAAGAATTAAACATGCATCTTTGTAAACTGGTGCATTATTTGTGATAACTTGCACCACCTTGTTAGGCCTATTTGTTCAATACCTTTTATAATAACATCAACAATGAACTGTGCATCTTTTACCTCTCCTGAGCAGTCTTCCGCCTTGATAAACATTGCTCCTTTGGGGGAAGTGGCAATGATATTTATCAATGGTCTACGCCTTGTATCTGTCCATCCATCTGAGACTATGGTAACCCCAGAGCTACTCCAGGAAGAACAAATTGATGATAAAATATCCTCCACAAGCTCCTCCTCATTTTTGAGAAGCAGAGTTCTGACTTTCTCATAGTTGGGCCTCTTGTACCCTTGAGGAGCTTTGTTAATTGCCCGTATCATATCTTGCCAATAAGGAGAGCAAACAACATTGAATGGCATACCACATGCATAAATGCACCTAGCCACTCTAGAATTAGTTTCTTCTCTCGCTTGCACATTCACCAATTTAGCAATTCTGCTACCCTGAACTGAAGGGGAATGCCCCTTTGATATTTTTGGGTGTTGGTTGTTCATGTTGTTGAGTGGCACCGACTCTCCTCTTTCTTGCTTCAACTACAATCCTTGGCTCAGTGTTAGATGGAGCTTGAGGAGTAGCTTGAGTAAGCTCATCATGCCTTCTCTTAATAACATCCGCCTCATCTTGCTCTCTTTGATATGCCCTCTTTGCTAATGGATTTGCTGTTTTTGTGCAACCCACAACCCCGTGTCCTCCTCCATGCAAAAGATGTGCCTTCACTCTTGGGTAGGAGGCCTTGTACGAATTATTGCAAAGATTACATCGCCATTCCCATGAGCCACCACCTCCACATTTTTGAAGCTTTTGAACATGCCTCCAAAGAGGATAATATTCAGCCTTGGGTTGGCCCTAGGGCTTGAACTTGCGGCTGCACTTTGGTTGGAAGCCATTACTGCAAAAATAAATTAAAAAAACAAATCTGTAAATAAAATACTTTTTTCATATTTTTGGCAACATAAACCCTCGAAAAATTGAAGAAATAGTAGGAAAAAACTAACAAAATGAATGTTTCTTACCCAAATTAATTTTTTGTAGCTGAAGCTACCCCAAAATGCCAGACAAGACGAGAAATATGGTTGTAGCTGAGCCAAAAAACCAAGAATGCCATAGCTGGAAACTCTGCACTCCAAATCTGCTGTTGAAATCTCTTTCTCTTGCTGTTGAAATCTCTTGCTCTTGCTGCTAAAATCTCCTTTGCTCACTATTGAAAACACCCTAGCTGAAGCCATTGCTCTCTTCCTCTCTTCTCCTTTGCTAAAAATCGCCAGTCTCCAAAAGAAACGAATTGCTCAATTGTGTGATGAGAGAATGAGGCGAAGGTCACTTTTATAACTTGAGAGAGGCATCTAGAAGCAACTAGAAGCCACTTTAGTCACCCAATTAAAAAATAGAAAACAAAATAATAATAATAAAAAAATAAGAAAAAGTCAATCTGTGTGGGGAAACTCCGCCGTACGGCCTGAAAACTCGTTTCTGGCCATACTGGCCATGTTTCCTCCTCGAGAAACGATCCAGTACGGCCGGAAACAAGTTTCTGGGCCATACCGTACAGGTTTCCCTGCTTCCGTTTTGTTTTGGTACGGAAAATGGACCCTCTGCCCACGTTTCTTGCAACTTAGGTACTGTCCATATGATGAGGTGGCCTTATGACTAGTGATGGAAAGGCAATCAGGTAGAAGCTATTTAGTATTAAGTTTTAACACATTTTAAAACAATAAACTTAAAACAGTCAATTCACTGTGACAGAACCTAACCAGTTTGCTGTTGGGTTGACTGATGGAGGTATTCAAGTGATTGGGCCTCTAGAATCATAATGCAAATGGGGTATAAGACCTCTGGATAATGGAACTATCAATTCAAATCCAGCTGCAAGCAATCAAGGGTCAGAATTACATTCAAGGTAACGCTTGAAAGTTGAAGCGCAGAGTTGAAAGAAAAAAAAGAATGAAGAAAAATCAGAGTCATTTGTGCTACCTTGCGCCTTACAATTATGATTTATCTCTTCGTAATACGTATATCTACCATCAAGATTCAATAGTGGCGCCAGCTTACGAGGATCATTTCTCTTTATACTAAATTGTTGGCAGAGGTTTTGATATTTTGTTTTGAGAGGGTGTGGTATGGAAGGCAAATTGGCAAGATTGTAATTTCTTACTGGAACTAGTTCAGGAAAAATTCCATGGAGCAATCTTGCAAATACTCTACATATAATGTCAATGATTTCAAGCATAATGCTACATGTTGTAGCTTTGGCATCTTTGGCTGTGTAAAGTTTTCGACTATTTTTTTGTTTGGAGGTAATTAGCTTGCTTCTCTGCAAGGGTGTTCCTCAATGATAGATAATAGATAATAGAACTAAGAAAAGTGACTGACCTCTTGGTGTTGGGCGATGAACAACAGTTGAACAATTGTAAAACAGTCCCAAACCCAAACCACTTGTCTCGACTCTCGGCGACTTCCACGATAATTCTTCACGGTAATGGCAGCAACAGGGAACAAGTTGCAACTCTCCACGGCTAGCCACAAGTCTCGACTCTCAACTCGCAAATGCAACTGTCCACTCAGTGGCAAATGCAATGGTATTATCTCTTCCTCTCAGCGGCAAATGGCAACTCTTGGCGGCTTCCAATTTGCAAATGAAATGATAAACAATAATGCTATTAAGTTTTAGGTTTAGTAATGCTGTTAAGTTTTAGGTTGCGTAGTTTTAAGTTGAAACAAAAAACCGATTCAACTGTTCCCGGTGGGCAGATGCGGCCATTTTGTCGAAAATGTTTTTTTTTTCAGCAAAAATCTTTCACAATTTTCTAAATACGTTTTAATTTTTTTTAGATACGTTTCAAAATGCCCTAAAATGTTTCCATTTTTTTTAAACGACAAGTTTTTTCTACAAAAACGCCTTGAAAATGGATGTGCAAAAAACTTGCCGTTTCCAGAAAAAAACGGCAAAAAAACGTTTTTTCGGCGTTTCTTTCGCGCATCTGGATCCGAAACGGAAAAACGGTGTTTCATTCGCGGATCCAGATCTGAACCGGAAAAACGGCGTTTTGGGGTTGGAGTTAGCCATTTCTAGCAACATAGCCTCCAAGCTCTAGCAAAATCACTCCTCCAAAATCGCCAAATCGCTCAAGGAAGCTGCGGGTAGCTAATGGTGACGCATTGAATGTGGAAATGAGTAAGTGAAATGTGAAATTGAAGTAGGTTAAAGTGTTTAATAGGCCTTATGTTTTTCTTGTTTTTATTTTAATTGGTAATGTTTATTGACAAAAAGTTGGGTTGGGGATGCCTAGGTGTCCTACTTTTCGAGGGGCGATGCATACCATTTTCCCCACACATTTCCATAAAGTGGGCCGCAGAATTTTTTTTCCCAAGTTGCCCCCAAGCCCCTAGAGCATGGAATGTGAGCGGGGCACACCCCCAACCCTAGGGGATGCATCCTTGTGGAACACTGATATTTAGTGCTCATTGTTGAATGTGATGATTTTCTTGAGAGGAGAAAGATATCAAGATAGCACGAGTGCAAAATAATGAAGCAAAAAAGGCAGAATAATATTGACTCGTTGTAAACTTATCCAGAAAAAAGATGGGGAGGTTACTAAGAGAAAAAGATGAGATGACCACTAGAGGTATAGGTAGACCCTTCCCTTTTAGACAAAGCTATCTGAATTCGTTTCCATTTATCAAATCTTATACTGTTCAAATACTTGCAGTTTTCAAATCGAAAGGGGAGAGAGAAAACATGTAAACAACAAAAATTTACCCCTCTAGGCAACCTATAGCTTGTAAATTACAATTTTTAGTTCTAATGTCTATTTTGAGAATGTTTAATTTGGGATCAAATCATCTCTTATTTACATCAATTATGAGTCTCTATGGCAGTCTCATCAATGATCCAGCAAGATGTGTTCAATTTTTTTTGAAAGGTTAACCTTGAAAAATAAGAAATTTAGCTCGTGATGATAAGCCTCATGCTGCTCTCTATTTCATCATTCCGGAGAATGTCTTTAAGAATAACTACTGAGCGTATAAAATCTGTAGAAAGCAGCCATACATGCTTAAGTTTATTTTTATAAATCTGATGTCCGTAGCCATTTTTTGTTTATTATTTTGTAATTTTTAAAAACGTGTGAGTGGCAGCTATTTTGGTTGGTATTAATTGATAGCAAACGTAAACATGCTATACAGTCAAGTAGATGAATAACAGTGCAATTTATAATTGTTTATCTATGCAATCACATGTGTCTTAGTTATTAAATCCCTGTTTTTTTGATGATGACATTTATATCAATTGGGGATGGTGCAGGAATTGTTCCCTGATAACACCTATGGTGTTGACAGTGGAGGAGATCCACAAGTAATTCCTAAACTTACATTCCAGGAATTTCAGGTTTGTACCCTTGAACAAAATTAGAAAACAAAAGTGATGTAATTTTTATTCAACTGTGAAAGGCTTCATAAATGTGTTTGTTCGTCATCGACCTTAATTGTCAAGATTGTTGTGTATTTGTTTATTTTATGCTCTGTTTTTGTTGTTATTGTGGTAAGTCCTTGAAAACATTAAAGAACTATTGAATATCTACCAGATGCATTATTTTTTGCTTGAAAAATGCTGTATGGAGCATGTTGACAATCAATCCTTGAATGGACGCAATATGCTTTCTCATTGCGACATATTTCATTGATGAGTGCCTAGTATTTATTTGTAAGTAACTATCTTAAGTGTTATGTTTTTTTATTTTGTCTCAAGTTCAGACATGTGCACATTACATCACCATTATAATTAGGGAGGAATACAGTAGGTGGCAAATTCCATGATATGACTGACTTCATTTAAGATTATTATATATTAAAAGAAGCTACACAAAACTACTTGTTTCTATTCAAGTGAGCTTTCTCCCATGTACAATAATCTGGAGTTGAGAATACAGTATTATTCCCAGAGCATTATTTCGAAACTCCCTTGTGACTTAGAGGATTTTTTATAGGCTCTTCTTATCTTGCCTCGACTCTTGCTCATAGCAATTGGTATTGAAGTCTTGCAGTTAGAGGCCATATCTAGTAGTTGTGACAGCTTTAATGCCATTGCTTGAACTCGATGTCAATGCTTTGTCTCAAGCATGTTAGAATAGGTTTCTTTAATTGATAAATGAAAAATATGACTATGATTAATTCCACAATTGGGTATTGTCTTTTCGAAATTTTGACCACAATTACTTTTTGCAAGAATAGCGAAGGCTGCTTCATTCTTTTTGTTGGCTTATAAGTTTGGTCTTATATATTGTTGTGTTTTATCAGTTGCACTCTGTGGATTCTCCTCTAGTTCAAATTTGTGAGTCAGTGCCTAACATCACTTTGTAAGATAAGCCTCAAAGGAGAGATCAAAGATGCTGCTGGTAGACGGTATTGAGATAGCTTTATAAGTTGCTGTCTATCTTCTACGTCATTGCTGATTTCTTTGTGATTGTGGGATCGCTGTGGATGTTGTTCTTGCTGCCTTGCAAAGCAACTTTATGCTTCTTTAATTTTGTATTATGACTCATGAGATATAAGTTAGAGCTGCCATTGATAAATTCTATATCAGAATTTTGAATGCATAAAAATATCTTAGATCAAAAGTCAATTGTAATAGTTGATTTGACACTGTAGATCATGTCACTATTGAGTTGATCGTTTTCTGCTCCTTGTTGTCGCTATTGACATTTATTTAGAAAGAACATCTGACATATACATCTTGTTCCATAAGTACTATCAAGGCTCCACCCCATTACGAGAGTCATGGTCAATTTTGCATTAGTTGTAATTATTTCCAAGGGTATTTACCCTTTTATGCGTGAGACAAAAAAAATATTGTACTAATATTGTAAAAAAGAAAAGTTACTCCATTTTGTAAACAGCCTTTTGGTTTAATTCTTGTAAAACAACTTATAAATGGAAGACCCAAAGTTGCTGGCACACCCCTTAATAATCATCATGTCCTTATTTTTTAAAATGATTTATTTTTGGTCTTGCAGGCCTGAACCCATCGATGAATGTTGATGATAGTAGCATCCGACAGGTACTTCTGCATAGGTGAACTGTCTCGATGTGTGGAAGTCACGCAAATGACCTTTAACCTTTAGTTAAAGGAATTATTAAAGTAATTTCATTTTATAAAAAAGTGAGTTAATCTAATGAAATGCAAAGGTTATTTGCATTAGTGAATAAGATGAATCTCAACCATTGACCACAAATGAAGTTGAAATCTAATCTCCACCATCAATCACTTTGGAGATTAGGGCATGTATTCAGTCAATAACTCAAACTTATAAAAGGAAGGCTAGGCTAAGGGAAAAGACACATCAAGTGAGCAGAAGACGCAAATAAATAGTGAGATCTTAGTGATTGGCTGGAGAAAGACATTCATGCAAGTGTGCAGATTCAAGAGGAAGAGAGAAAAGGGCAGTGAAAGAGAAAGTTCCATCATTCAATAACATCAGAGAACAAATTTTGAAATGTTTTGCGGCAAAATACATTGTACAACGCAGGCAAGAGACTATATAGTGCGGGTAGAGATGAGAAAAAGTGTGGGTAGGACAACAGAGAGGTCGGATAGGCATGGATAGGCGTGTAGAATGATGGGCATAATTATCTATAACACGTGTGCAGGTAGGATACGATACAGGCTGTGTACTAGTGCATGTGTGGGTTGAAGCCATACTAGTTGTAGAACGATCACATGTGTGCAAGTAGGCTCCAAAAGTGCATGGGTAGGAAAATTCTCTTTTGCCCAGAAGATACTAGCCCAAACAAAGGAGTGGTTGGCGGGGTTAGAGAGGGAAACTTATATAGATTGAAGGGAAAACCTGTTCAAGCCTTGGTACATGACAATGGCAATTTGTGCGAGTTGTGGTACAGGAGGATGTGACACTTGCGCTATAGGGCATTGCTGATCTTGACAAAGATTTTCATTGGTCTCTGTGAGTTCAATATTGAGTAACAGGGCATGTGCAAAGGGTGTGGAATTGGTAAGAATGCCAAAGCTTATTTTCCAATTTGCGAGAATAGGTTCAAGGCGATCTTAGATCTCATTCATTCAGATGCGTGTGGATCAATGTTAGTGGAATTAGTGCAGGAAGCACTATACTATGTCACGTTTATTGACGACTATTCTAGGAAAACCTGGATCTTCTTCTTAAAGACCAAGGATGAGGTCTTTAGTTGGGTCCAGGAGTTTAAGGCCGAGGTGGATAACCAAGCAAGCAAGAAGTGTTGAGAAATGTAACTATGCTCGGTCTTCATAATTATTATTGTACTCATATCATTATATATTTATTGTAAAAGAAAAAAGAGAAAGAAAAATATAATTTTGAAAGCATGGGTTTTATGCTCTATTTCATTTTGTTAATTAGGTCAAGCATGTTCTTAATGCTCTAGGGTTTATTGAGTCAATATAGCCCTTAACATATGTATAAGATCCTTATAGGCAAATTGCATCAAGAAAGAAATATTGAATTTGACTTGAAAATGTCTCTTTTGGATTCCCAACACCAAGTCAGCCTAGAAAAGGCCTATTCAACCTCACCAAATGAGTATATATTGGAGGTGTATTCGACCTAAAGTATCATCCATCCAATCAAGTTCAATTTGCACCCAAAAACCAAAACTAATCAAGTGCGAAGTCAAGGGAAAAAGGAAGAATCCAAAGCGACGAAGAACAAGTCTAAATTCTGAACTAAGCTTGCTCACATGTGTGAGATTTCTGGGGATTCATGCAAGTTGCAAGGCCAAAGATTGCATGTCGAGTTGCATACCTGAAGTAAGGGATCGAAACCTTGTCTATTGCAGATTGGAAGGATCTTGATTCTCGTTGACTTTGACTCTTTGAAGAAGATACTTTGAAGGAAGGCTATGACTCTTTGAAGAAGAACAATTTGGTGTGATGACTTCGTGTTTGGTGGAAGTCCTAGTTTTGTACTGGTTGTCTCATTTTGATTTGGTTCTATAAGAAGGAGAGGTTGATTGGGTTTTCCCCTAGGAGAGGGGTTTTGCCTTGGCTGAGAGCCTACATATTGTGTTCAATTATTCTTGTGATCTTCATGTTCTTTTGCTTTGATAGTTGCTTGACGAAGAGAAGATAAAAGAAGATAATATTCACAAGCTATTATTAATGTAAGAAAATATTTTCTGCGTTTTGATTTTCTAACATGGTATCAGAGCTAAGGTAAGGAAGGAAAAAGGCAGGTTGAAAATCATTTGTGATAAGGATACAAGGTAGAGTACAAGAAAGAATACAAGGAGAGGCATAAGGAGAAAGCTCATCATTCATTTTGAGGGAGGAAGAAGACATTTGAAGTTATCTTGGAAGAAAGGAGGAAAACATCATTAGTCAGAAAGAAGGAAGAAGTATCAAGGACCTTTGGAGTATCATTTAAGTTGGAGTAACCAACACTTTGAAACTATAATCAAAAGAAAGCTAGGAAGGAGACCTATTCAAGAATGACATTAACAAGTGTATCTATGGCATCATCAATGAAATTAGAAAACAAGCTTCAAGGAGCTTCGAATTTTAGAGCTTGGAAGGCAAGGATGGATCTCATCCTTACTAGGAACAAAGTCTTGGATATTGTGCTAGGTAAAGTAAAATAACCTACAAATAATGTTGGAAAAGAAAAATTCAAGGAGAATGACAGAATAGCCATGAGTCTCATTGTTGATTCAGTCAAGGACAATTTGATTCCCTACATATCCACTCAAGACACCTCAAAGAAAATGTATGAAGCTCTCTCCAAACTATTTAGAATAAAAAATACTGGCCAAGGAGCAAGCTTAAAGTATGAGCTTCGAACTATCAAGATGACAAAAGATGATACTATATTTTCATATTTTGTAACAATCCCTTGTTTAAGAAATGAACTCCAAGCAATTGATGAAATTATTCCCAATAAGGAACTTGTAATATCAACCATTCTAGGATTACCCAAATCTTGGAATGCATTTGTTGTTGGTATTAATAGTTGGAAAGAGGTTCCATCTTTTGAAGAATTATGGTTTGCTTCTACTCAAGGAGAAGCTCGACTTGCTCTAATAAAGGGAAATCAAGAAGAAGAAGAAAATGCTATCTCTAATGCTTACTCAGCTTGTTTCAAGAAGAAAGGAGGGCAAAAGGGGTGGCGGCTGGGCCAAAAGGGCAGACGGCTAGGGCTGGAAGGCCTAAAAAAATTTCGGAAACCCTGCAACATGAAAAATTTGCCAGAAAATCACTGCAAAATGCTGAATGTTGGCCATGCAATTGAATAGAGGCTAGATCCTGCCTTCCTTGGCTTAGATCTGCCTCAAAACCCTAGCGAAAATCTCCTTGATCAATCTGAAGCTCACCTACACAAATAAATCAAACAATTCCAAAACCCCAAATATATACAAAATATAAAACCACAAAAATAAAACCCAAAGTGCTGCAAAACAAATGAGTTAGAAATAATTTACAAATTATTTACAAATATACAATGTTTGCAAATTAAAATTTTTAGAGAAATAATTTTTTTGAGTAATAGCAGTGGATGAATATATTTTTCTGAAAAATTTGAATATTGGCCAAAACCCTCCTGCAAAATTAAATACCATATGTAGCCATCGGATATGCTCTAGCCACAAAAAATGGTGGAGAGGCTATAGCACATGAGATCTCTCCAAGACCAGAAATGGTTTGGGCAGAAATCTAACTAGTTTGGGAGATTTATTAATAAATAAATATTTTTAATGGAGTTCCTAAGTCTAAACTTAGGAAAAATAAAATATTAATGTGAATTAATATAAAACTGAGTTAGAATGGTCCAAAAGTCATCGATCAAGCCAAATCTAATCTTAGCCATTGATTAGAGATTTAATCTCGACCATTGATGAACCAACGAGAAAAGTATAAGAGGAGGCTTGAGTGTCAGTTGGAGAAGACACCAAGAGAGATCAATAACTCGATTTTCTGGGGTAGGATTTGTTGAGGAAATTGAGTGAAGTGATCTAAGTTGTAGCTAAGGGGCAGTGAATACATAGCAGAGAGGCAGAGTGAGTACCGGGAGCATCACCACAGAAGTCGGGAGAGGGTTGACGTAGAGCCAGCTAGAGGCCACGGAGAGGCAGCCAAAGGCCACGCAAAGGTAGCTAGGAGCTGCGCAGAGCTTGAGGAGGGCCAACGTGTGAGACATAGAGGCTGACGCTGGGCTGACACTGGGCAAAAGAGGTTGACGCAGACCCTAGAGGCAGCGATGGGAGATTTCGTGGGACAGATTAGAGTTGGAGAGCTGGATAGGGTGATGCAGAGCAGCAAAAAGCTGTATTGTTGCTGTGGGATTGTTCATCTGGTTATTTATTGGTATCTCTGTCTCCAACTGAGAGGTACTACTGCCGAGGGCATTCTCTGTTGAGTGAGCCATTTCTGGCACCTAGGTTGTATTCTAAAACTGCATAATAATAAAACCCTTTGAATAGCTGCACCGATTTTCCCGCATTGGGTTTTTTCTGGGGTCATTAGTCCAAAAACAACGGTGTCACTTGTGTTCTTGTTTACTTTCAGTTGATGATCTGTATGTGTTGATACTGTACTTGTATTTATTTTCAGTATTTACATGGTAAATAACTTGTTAAGTAATTGAATAAATAGGAAGAAATAAATTAGAGAGTACAGGAAGAATTTCTAAAAGGTATGCTTAGAAATTCCAACATGGTATCACAGCGTGGTTGCAGATCATAGGATAACTGAAGGCATCAACTGAGCAGAGCAACAACAGTGGAAGCAACTGTCTCAAGTGACAAAAGCTGTTCCTAGTAGAAAGCAACAAGGAAGGGGTGACACAGAGAGCCTGCATCATCAGTTCGAGCCAGGAGGAGGATCGACACTGAGGTAGAGAGGAGCAAACTTGACCTATATAGTGCCCAGTCATTGTTCTCAGTCAGAAAGGATCAATGCTGTGGCCAGGAGGTGTAGATTGTGTCGATGCCGGGATTGCGTACAACCTAGAGGCTCTAACCTTCAGACTGCTGGGGCATAGGAGACTGTGGGTAAGTTGCGGAGCAAAGCTGGTGGGGTACTGTGGTCAGAACAATACCTAACAGGGCAAGACCAAGGAGGAGGGAGTTGCTGCCGAGAATTTTGAGCTAATAAATCCAGATCAGTGGTGAGCTGCACAATTGATCAAAGTGCGACATCTCAACATTGGCAGAGGGATTTCCAGAAGGGACATCGAGGCTCAGAGGGAGTCAAACCGAGAACTTTTAGACGAAAAGTAGAGAGACTTGAAAGAGTCGAAAGAGGAGCAGCGAAATGGTAGTGAATGGGCTAAGAGATCAGGATAGACTGGACGGAGCATCAAACTTCGTAGTCTAGAAGGCCAGGATCTTGTCCATTCTAGACAAGTATCCCATCAAACACTTTGCCTTGAAAACGATAACAATCCCGGTTGACCCAGCTAAAAATGACAGGTACGAGGAGGCAATGGCCAGGGCGAAGTGCATCATCCTTGATGGTGTCAAGGATCATGTGGTGCCACATATTGCTGAGAAGGAAACGACAAATGAGATGTGGGAAACCCTGAAGAAATTGTACCGACATACTTCCGTGCAGAGGAGGATGTTACTTGAAAATCCGCTGCGTCATATCAAATGCGGAAGGGAGAGCAAATAGATGTCTTCCTCGGTGGATTGAAGGAGATCTGTGATCAACTAACTTCCATAGGGGCCACACTGGATCAGGAACTGATGGTAAGGACTGCATTGAACACAGTCTCAGAGGATTTGGAGGTATTTGTCTAGAGCACACTAGACAAGATGAGCTTTCCAGATTGGGAGGAACTATGGGCGGCTCTTCGTCAAGAAGAGATCAGACGGGTGTCCAAGGCAAGGAGTAGCAGAAAAGGGGTCAGAATCAAGAAGGAGGAAGAAGAAGATGTGGCTCTTGCATCTGCGAGAAGGCAGGAGAAAAGAAAGAAGAAAGACCTCTCCAAGGTCAAGTGCTTCCATTGTGGGGAACTGGGTCACTATGCAAACCATTGTCCTAGGAAGAAGAGCAAGGGAGAGGCTTCTAAGACCAAGGCTGTGCCGGCTAAGGTAGAGAAGGAAGTGGAGACTGATGATGACTATGCCATGAGTGCTCATGCACCTTGTGAGAGGAAGTGGGGAGACATCGAGCTATAGTCAGACGGACCATAGGCGATGAGGGGTAGGATCATCGAGGTACCCATCTTCTTGGATTATACCTTGCTACGGGAGCCTCGAAGAGGAGTAGCAGGACTGGCAAATGTCGATAGAGATGGATGTGGATGAAGCGACAGAGGGTGCTACAGTGCAGGAGTCCCAGGACAGCATGAGGCAACAGTTTGAGATGCATAGAGTTGTTGCAACAGCGCAGAGGTCAGAGAGGGAGCACTTGTCAGCAACAAAGGGAGCTTCAACATCGGAAGTGTTTCTAGCCTAATCAGTTACTTACTTCTCAGTAACTGAGTTGCAGTGCAACAGTTAACAGTGGTAGTGCTATGGGCAACATGATGCAGCATGATGAGAGGGGATGTAGTGCAAATGCTGCAACGACAGTGGCAAGGCCATGGGCAGCAGCATGGATGCAGAGGGAGTTGCCGTATGGATGCAACAGTGGCAATGGCAGGGCCATGGGTAGCAGTACATGATGCAATAGTGCAGAGGATGTTGGGCAGGGAGGCCTAGCATCAGCGCATGGACCGATGCTGGATGATCAGGCTGATACTCAGTGAGGAGTATTACTAGAGCACAGTCTGTGCTAAGAAGGAGTGTTGATTTGGGGTAGCATCGGATGTGCTCTAGCCACGAAAATTGGTGGAGAGGCTATAGCATATGAGATCTCCAAGACCTAGAAATGGTTTGGGCAAAAGCTAACCAGTTTGGGAGATATTAAAATAATTAATGTTTTTAATGGAGTTCCTAAGTATAAACTTAGGGAAAATAAAATATTAATGTGAATTAATATAAAACTGAGTTAGAATGGTCCAAAAGTCATGGGTCAAGCCAATTCTAATCTTAGCCATTGATTAGAGATTTAATCTCGGTCGTTGATGAACCAACAAGAAAAGAATAAGAGGAGGCTTGAGGGTCAGTTGGAGAAGAAACCGAGAGAGATCAAGAACTCGATTTTCTGGGGCAGGGTTTGCTGAGGAAATTGAGTGAAGTGATCTGAGTTGTAGCTGAGGGGCAGTGAATACATAGCAGAGAGGCAAAGTGAGTACTGGGAGCATCAATGCAGAAGCCGAGAGAGGGTTGACGCAAAGCCAGCTAGAGGCCACGCAGAGGTAGCCATAGGCCACACAGAGGCAACCAGAGGCCACACAAAGGCAGCCAGGAGCTGTGCAGAGTCTGAGGAGGGCAAACGTGTGAGACATAGAGGCTCTAGAGGCTGACGCAGAGCCCAGAGAGGCTGATGCTGGGCTAGATAGACTGACGCTGGGTTGACGTTGTGCCAGAGAGGCTGACGTAGACCCTAGAGGCAACACTGGGAGATTTTGTGGGGAAAATTGGAGCTGGAGAGCTGGATAAGGTGACGTAGTCCCTATCAGGGTGACACAGAGTAGTAGAAAGCTGTATTGTTGCTGTGGGATCGTTCATTCGATGATTTAGCCCGTTTATCTATCTCCGACTGAGAGGTACTACTGCGGAGGGCATTCTTTGTTGGGTGAGCCATTTCTGGCACCTAGGTTGTATATCTAGAAACTGCATAATAATAAAACCCTCTGAATAGCTGCATCGGTTATCCCGCATTCGGTTTTTCTGGGGACATTAGTCCAAAAACAACGGTGTCACTTGTGTGCTTGTTTACTTTCAATTGATGATCGTATATGTTGATACTGTACATGTATTTATTTTTAGTATTTACATGGTAAATAACTTGTTAAGTAATTGAACAAGTAGGAAGAAATAAATCAGATAGTACAGGAAGAATTTCTAATGGGTATACTTAGAAATTCCAACACAAACATAGTCGGCTCTTACCCACAATCTGTGAACTTGGAGCCCAAGGGCCAATGTACCTCCAAATCTCTATAATTTTTCTCATGTATGTTGAATTTCCACAACACTGATGCTAGGATAGAATCTTAAAATCTCTGATGCTACCAAACCAAGAATCTCAACAAAGCTAGTTTGCACAGTGGATAATGCTCCTCAAATATCCACAAGTACAAGAATACCAGATACAATGACAATCTCGCTACAATCTTAGCATCTATGTTGTATCTTGTCCTGCCGATCATTCGCTTCTATTATGCTCTCTAGCTGCCCCTTAGTCCATCAAGTAAAAACACATAGAGACTCTAGGAGGGTTGCCACCTATCACTGCTGCAAGTCACTGCTGCTACAATGAACATGGGCTAATCCAATCTGTTCTTCACCCAATCATGCAACAATCAATGTCCTTCTTGTCACGCTGATCTAGGGCTACTTTGGACACCAACACGTTTCCCTCCAACAATCCAATGATGCCCAATACAACTGTCACAACTTCACTGTGAAATCTGCTCCTAGGAAAGGCTTCTAACCACCAAGTCAAGCCTTCCAATTGGCTCCCATAGGCTGCACAAACTGTCCAAACACTAGGAAAGCCTTCCACCTAGCATCAAATCAACACGAATATATCAACATTTACATACCTCTGCAATTCCTGAAAGTTGATGTCTTTTCTGCAAACTGATCATTGGTTAGGGCTTGGCCAAAATGCTGCTACAACCCTCTATTTATGCTTATCTGACCTTTGTTTGGCTGCGGCCTCCCTCCAAGACTTCTTTATTGCAACTATGGGCTAATAAAATGCCTCTACACAACTCCTAAGTAACTTTTATGGTCTGCGGCCCCACCAGTAGCCTCTATCAGCGTTATGCCCTCCTTTCCAAGTGAAAATAGGCCTGCGGCTTCTCTGAAAGTTACAGCTAGGGCTGCGACCTCCTTCTAGGAGAGACGCCCACCCAAATGAAAACCCTAAAACATCATCAAACATGCCTTCAAGCCTGCGACCTCCTCCTATAGAATCTCGACCCTGTAAGAGACAAATAAAACCACACAACTAGCCTCAAACAAGCTCAATCTACCTTCTTTCTAACTCAACTGCCTTAGAGATATATTCTCTATGATTTGATGCTCTTGGATGATTCAAATGATCCTCAATTACCTTATATTTATACCAATATAAGGGCTCCACAAATTCCTTGAAGAGACATGTCTTTTGGCACATTTTATCTCAAGCATACATGACTTATGTGCAAAAAACCCATCCTTAACCTTCAAAAATTCATATCTCATCGTAGACAACTTGAAATTCGATGATTCTTATTGCGTTGGATTCTCCTCAATGCCCTCTATCATCTCCATCCTATTGAAGAATCTCGGGCAACTCTATGTAGTGTGATTCTTCTTGACTTGATAACAATTTGTGGAGTCTTTTTACTTTTCTTGTTAACTTAATCTTCTTCTTCTTATTAATGCATGTGTGTGTACTTCATCAAACTGCTACCAAAAACATAAGAACAAGAACACACGATGTTGGCTCTCTGCCAAGGCCAAAACCTCTCTCCTCTTGAGAGGAAAGCCCTTCGATAAGTTTTCTCTTATTGAAGCTTCTTTCTTGATCAATGCCAAACCTAGACCCTTGACTAGAAGATCCTCCAAGCACAAGTCAAGTCCGTCCTTCCTTTGCACTTCTTTTCCTGGCACTTCGTTCTTCCTTAGTGTGACAACAATGCAACCCTAATTCTCACATGTGTGAGAGGTACCTAAATAATTAGGGTCCGTTTCCTTTGCTAAAGAGATAGGCTTTTTCGCTTGACTTGGGAGCCCTTGTATGCCCATTTTCAAATCCAATCAACACTAGTTGGTGGACTGTTTGTCCCTGCTGTCATACCCGCAAACTTGACCACCCTTTCTTCGCACGTGTGACTGCTTCTAGCCCTAGAAACAATCCTCTTTACTTCGGCTTTACTCCTCCTTCCTTCGGTGCACTAGGAGACCTCTTCTTCGTCCTTCGTTACCCTTTCTCTAGCCTCTTCTCTTTGCAGATTTCAGAGCTGCTTGGTTGACGTTGTAATGGAGTGGATAACCTCTATTTATAGAGGACTGTCCCTCCTTTTAGGCCGACTAGAAGGCCGACTTGTAGACTATTTGCAGGATGACTTGTTATACTTCAGATGGTTTCTTTGGTGGCGTCACATGCTTGAAGGAGACTCTTTGATGGTGCCTTTGCATAGGGGGGACTTGACTTTGCTTGGAGGAGTATTCTTTGACTTCTATACATGGTGCAACATGCCCTTAAGGTCTTCAACATTTTCTTTTGTCTATTTGACTCACCTATAGCACTTTAACTTGTGCTAGAGCTATTTCAATCAGTAAGAAACTCATTGACATATGTTATAAAAATAATATTTCTTTTCTTGAATAAATACAAGTAGCAAAAGTACATTTATGAAGACCAAACCTAGTTACATTTCCTTCAACACTCCCTCTTAACTAAGGAGGTATTCATACAACATTATAAGGTGTTTGGCTATGTTTCAATTTCTGAAGAATTCACATAAGAGAAACCGGATTTGCAATCCATCTGTTATAGCATCGTAATAACCAACATTATTTCCACAACAAGGCCTTGACTGACAACTCTATCTCTCAATAGATCAGAGCACAATGTTGGCGAGACCAATGACTTATAGACACCTTAGTCATTGTCTCTCAAAGTACATACCGACCCGGGTGTTCACTGAGCATGACCTTCTAGAACTATTCTTGTCTTGGGTTCCCAGCCCTCAAAGAGTACCGGTCCTCTTGCCTACTCTTCTCTTGGATGCCCTACACATCCTCAAAGTAGATGCTAGATGATTACCAAATCCTCCCATTCTTTCTTCCCAGGTGAAGACAAGAATGTTGTATCTATCTTGTGTCTACATTTCCATTCATGGCCTTCATCTAGACTTACGCCTATTAGTCCTGGTCTAGTGCATCATAATGAAATGAAAAAACACAATTGTCACTCCTTTGTAATTAGGGGTGATCCAAAACTCCCTCTTGATCAAGGACCTGTCAGAGCTCCCTCTTAACTAGGGACTCTTTCATTCATCAACAACTTCTTCTTCGTGGGTCCTTCAGCTGCTTGATCTTCTTCCTTTCTTTGATGTCATGAAGTCTTTGTTCGAACTTCTTATAGGTAGACCGTAGGGCATCATCCTTCAATCACTTTCCTTCCTGGTTTGTCATGTCATTGCTTCCTTCGTGGAAAGTGGCTTTCTTGTCATACATCAAGTTTTCTTGTCATATGGCTACTCCTTTGTTATTTGTCCATGCTTCAGAATACTCTCCTCATGGATGTTTCGTCGTACTTGCTTGTTTACATGCTTCGACCTAGTAGCCCATCATGACTTCATCCTAATATTGCTTCAACATTGCTTTTGCTTTTGCTGGATGGCTTCTTCATCACGACATCTTTTGTAGAGTAGAATCAGTTTTCTGTACCTTTCATATCTCTAAGGCCTTCATAGGTGTCAAGGGTCCTTCCTTCCTTTGTTAGAGTTGTCCTGCCTTCTTTCGAGAGATATCTTCAAAGTATCTTGTTAGATAGTTATTCTCGGTTATCATGGTGTTCTTCACATGCTTGATCTCTTTCTTCATTTGCTTCTCTTTGGATAAATTGGTCAACCACCTTATGCTCCTTGTGAGAGCACTTCTTCATTGCTTGCTTCTTAGACTAGTCAACATTTCCTCTTGCTTCTTAGTCAACAATCTTGTACTCCTTATGTGAGCATATCCTTTTGTTGACCGTTACTGCATTGTAGTACATGCCTTCGAGCATGTCATTGGTGAAAGAGATTCTTTCCTACTTGATCATGTTATAGGACTATTCCCATGACTCAATAATATACAAATGATAACATGACTAAAATTTGATGCATACATACCTCATCTTGATTCTCCTTTGATCATCTTAGCTTTATTTGGTTTTCCTTGGTGTGGCCCTTCTTGCTTCATCTTAGCTTGCCTGCATATCATCCTTTTCTTGAATCCCATGAATGGGATTCCCAATGAGACATCTGCTTTGGTTCATGAACCTTTTGAAGATTCCATCATAGGATCTTAAAGACCCTTGCCTTGCAAATGTTTCTTTTCTTTTGATGATGGAGGTCTTCTAAGATTCTTATTCATGATCAATTTTCTTTCATTGTGGATGAGGTCCTATACTAGTTATGCTCCTTCTACATGAATATCATGAGCTATATCTACTATGCTCCTATATTTTAGAAGATATTTCTAACCATGCATTTTGTTCTCATTATAAATGCTACTTCATCATGAGTATCTAGAACTCTATGTACTTCATGCTTCCAGATTCTAGAAGATGTTTCTAGCCATGCAATTTTTATTTTATTCATACATGCTCCTATCCTACTCAAAACCTTGAAAGAAGACTTGAAGTAAAGAGTTTGACTTAGTCATATTAGAGATCCGTAGGATCTTCCTTCTTTTGCTTCTTTTTTTCTCCTTTCACCTCTTGAGTCATGTGAGCTTCTTCCCTCTTTCTTTTGTTGTTGTTGTCCTTCTTAAGCTTAGGACAATTCCTTTTGTAGTGTCCATATTCTTAGCATCCATAGCATTGGATTTTGGACATGTCTTTGTTGTTTGTTCTTAGTGGACCAAATTTGCCAAATTTTCCGTTTCTCTTGGCCATGGTAGCAAATGCTTGCTCCTTTGATCCCACATCTTCCTTTGCTTTAAGTCTAGTTTCCTCTATCTTGCATAGAGACCACATTTCACTGAGTGTGGTTGCTTCCTTCTTCGCATATATGCTTGATGTGAAGTTGCCCCAATCCTTAGGTAGAGCATTGAGTACTACAGTTGTCATTTCTTTGTTAGACATGACTTCTCCAAGCTCTTGAAGTTGATCTTTCATCTCAGAGATCTTCATCTCAGAGATCTTCATGAAGTAGGGAGCTATTCCTTCCTTTGATATCTTCATCTTGTACAATTCATTCCTTAGAGATATCACTTTTCCAGCTATGGATACTGAGAATAGCTCTACTAGCTTATCATAAATTTCTTTTGATGTTTCAAATTTGGAGACATAAGGAATGAGAGAGTTTTTGATGGATTCTATTAGAATCCTTTAGCTCTTGTCTCATCCTTATTATACTTGGCTAAGGCTTGAGTTTGTTCCTTAGTAGGGATAGTGATATTCCCTTTGATATGTTCTAGAAGTACATTTTGCTTGAGAAGTAGATCAGTCCTCTTCTTCCATGCAAGAAAGTTATTGGTACCTACCAATTTGTTGCTTTTCTTGTATTCAAAAGGGGACATGTATTTACTTGATAGATTTTGAAATGTAGTTGACTTCTTTTCTCCTTGAGGTCTTGATGGCTTCCTTTCCTTGAATCTTGATATTCCTGAAGATGTCTTCTCCAAGTGGACTTGCTTGCTTGATGATTTGTGACTTGATGTAGGTCCCTCTTTGATATTCTCTTCTTTGTAGGTGCCTTTATATAAGGTTCTTCTTCTAGCTTTGTAGTCTCCCTTGATGAATGATTGATGATAGACCTTCTTGTCCTTGATGTGATAGAGACTTCTTGGCTTGATGCTTCAACTTTTGTATATGTTCTTCCTTGATGAGTGTTCTTGAGATGCTCTTTCCTTGATGTGTCACCTTAGCTCCGATACCATGTTGAAGAATCTCGGGCAATTCTATGTAGTGTGATTCTTCTTGACTTGATAACAATTTGTGGAGTCTTTTTACTTTTCTTGTTAGCTTAATCTTCTTCTTATTATTAATGCATGTGTGTGTACTTCATCAAATTGCTAGCAAAGAAATAAGAACAATAACACAAGATGTTGGCTCTCTGCCAGGGCCAAACCTCTCTTCTCTTGAGAGGAAAACCCTTTGGTAAGTTTTCTCTTATTGAAGCTTTTTTCTTGATCAATGTCAAACCCTAGACCCTTGATTAGAAGATCCTCCAAGCACAAGTCAAGTCCTTCCACAGCACTATGTTACCTCGACACTTTGTTCACCTCCTTCTGACACTTCGTTTCTTGGCACTTCTTCCTTCTTCGAGCACTTTGTTCTTCCTTAGTGTGACAACGCTGCAACCCTAATTCTCGCACATGTGAGATGTACACTAGAGAATTAGGGCCCTTTTCCTTCGCTAGAGAGATAGGCTTTTTCGCTTGACTTGGGAGGCCTTGTAGGCCTAGTTTCAAACCCAATCAACACTAATTTATGGACTATTTGTCCCTGTTGTCATACCCACAAACTTGACCACCCTTTCTTCGCACATGTGACTGTTTCTAGCCCTAGAAACAATCCTCTTCATTTTTGCTTTACTCCTACTTCCTTCGTTGCACTGGGATACCTCTTCTTCGTCCTTCGTTACCCTTTCTCTAGCCTCTTCTTTTCGCAGATTTCAGAGCTACTTGGTTGATGTTGTAATGGAGTGGGCAACCTCTATTTATAGAGGACTGTCCCTCCTTTTAGGCCGACTAGAAGGCCGACTTGTAGACTGTTTGCAGGCCGACTTGTTATGCTTACTTCGGATGGTTTCTTTGGTGGTGTCACATGCTTGAAGGAGACTCTTTGATGGTGCCTTTGCATAGGAGGGGACTTGATTTTGCTTGGAGGAGTATTCTTTGACTTCTATACATGGTGCAACATGCCCTTAAGGTCTTCAACATTTTCTTTTGTCTATTTGACTCACCTATAACACTTTAACTTGTGCTAGACCTATTTCAATGAGCAAGAAACTCAATGACATACATTATAAAAATAATATTTCTTTTCTTGAATAAATACAAATATCAAAAGTACATTTATGAAGACCGAACCTAGTTACATTTCCTTCAACACATCCATCACATGTCCAAAATACTCCATGGTTTTGGCCCAAACATCAATGCGTTGAAAACCCCAACCTTGGGTTCCAAGCCCATAATGACCCATTGTGGTGCTCCAACCTCCAAACCCCGAACCCTAGGGCTTGGAGTACTTCCCAAGCTATAAAAAATCAACACTCCCTCTTAGCGAGGTATGTACTTCCAAGACTAGGATGGAAAACCTTTGCTTCAATAAGGTAGATTTGCTTGTAGGAATTTAGTAGTTCATTTCATAGATGGCCTAGAATGTTATATATGAATCACAATAGTCATATCTATATCAGGAACCTTTCAAAAAGCATTAGTTTCACACTTACATTGGAAGCATCAAAACACTTGAACTTTCAAACCTTCAATAAAGAGAGAGAAACTCAAAACAAAAACAAGGAAACAAGCCCACCCTCCAATGGAGGTTTCCAATGAGACAAATTCCTATGTGAAGATGTGGGGTTCCTCACATAAATGATAGTTGTCCTAAGGATGAGTAAAAAACAAAGAATTGTTGAGAACCTAGAAGCTATATCAAATCTTCCCTTTTTGGTTCCCAGGTTGTTTTGGTTGTGGAAAAACCATGTATTTCCAGGTAAAAAGTTTACCTAGGTATCTAGATAATTTCTGATGATTTAGGGTAGCATCGGATGTGCTCTAGCCACAAAAATTGGTGGAGAGGCTAAGGCACATGAGATCTTCACCTAGCAAGGTTTTGGGCAGATTCTAAACAGTTTGGGAGATATTAAAATAATTAATATTGTTAATGGAGTCCCTAAGTCTAAACTTAGGGAGAATAAAATATTAATGTGAATTAATATAAAACTGTGCTAGAATGGTCCAAAAGTCATGGATCAAGCCAGATCTAGTCTTAGCCGTTGATTAGGAACTTAATCTCGGCCGTTGATTTGTAACGAGAAAAGTATAAGAGGAGGCTTGAGGGTCACTTGGAGAACACACCAAGAGATCAAGATTTCGACTTTCTGGGGCTGGGTTTGCTAAGAAAGTTGAGAGAGTGATCGGAGTTGCATCTGAGGGACAGTGAATACAAAAGCAGAGAGGCAGAGATAGAACTGGGAGGATCAACGCAATAGCTAGAGAGAGGGACGCAAAAGCAACCAAGGGTTCACGCAGAGGCAATCGGGAGCTGCGCAGTGCTTCAGAGGGCCAGCGTGGGTGACGCAGAGGGCTAGAGGGTTGACGCAGGCCAAACAAGAGTGACACTGGGCTAACGCTGGGCCAGAGAGAGACTGACGCGGTCCCTAGAGGCTGACGCTGGGATTTCGTGGGGCAGATTGGAGCTGTGGAGCTGCTAGAGTGTTTATCCGGGGTTTCAGCTGGAATATCTGCTTCCGAAGTAGAGAGGTGCTACTGCCGAGATTTTTCTCTGTTGGGTGAGCTGGATTTGGCACCCAGATTGTATTTTGAAACTGCTTAATAAATCAAACCCTCATATAGCTGCACCAATTTTCCCGCATTGGGTTTCTCCGGGGACATTAGTCCAAAAACAACGATGTCGCTTGTGTGCTTGTTTCTATTTCCTTCAGTTGATGATCTGTAATCTGTTGAGCATGTACTTGTATTTGTTTCTAGTATGTACATGGTAAATAACTTGTTAATTAATAGAACAAATAGGTAGGAATAAATCAGTAAAGTACATGAAGGGTTTCTAACGTGTCAGACTTGGAAATTCCAACAATTTCTGGATTGATGATATCACACATTTGACAATGCTGCAGTCAGTAAATGAACAACATTGAGCAATTATTTGAAAGCATCTATCATGCTCCTTTGAAAATTTAAATGATATTTTCACCAAAATTGAACTTTAGTAACTATGATGAAAGTTGAAACACATTAGAAGGAAATGGTATCTCGAAAGTTAGATAGTACTTGTTACAGTTATCTCATTTATCAACTTTGCAGATTGTTTATTACTTTTTCAAAATATTAGGCGGGCTATCACTATGACCAACAACGTCAAGATTTCTAAATTACACTCCTATCAAATATTTCCTCTTTAAATAAATTGTTTATTGCCATTGACAGTTTCTTGTGCTCGAAGATTGGCTTCTTTGTCAAATCTTTCACATGGTAATAACTTTTCTGCAACATAAGCTGTTATTCTTCCTGCACAAATTCCATAGGTTTCTCTCTATTTAAGCAATCGTTTGAGTATCCTATTTCCATAAACCTGAGCCTATTCAATTGCTATTTTCTGTTCTGTTCTTAGCCATTACTTGTTTTTATCAATTGCAAGTGTTTCTGTTTTTTGAACTTTGCTCTTGATAAGTATGTTTTCAAAATATTTCTTTTATGTTGTATAGTTTTTCTCTGTATGAACCCAAGTTTATACATTTCTCCCAAAACATGCTTATTTAAATTTTTTTTTCTTCAAATATGTCTACTATGCAATGGAATCACTTATTTATATTTAAAGAGATGCATTTATTTTGCATGGATTCGTCCAGTATTTTAAAGATTGTCATTTCCCCTCATTTCTTCATCTGCCACATCTTGTAAACTTAGAAAAAACACAAATCTGAAAGAGAAAAAGTGATTGTCTTTTGTTCCATGGGTAACAAACATCTGTGTTGAAAGTGGTGTAAAGAAAATATGTTATGCGAATAATAAACAATATCTTCGTTAAGGTGTGAAATAATTAAGATGGTGTATGTAGTTATTTGAGTGCTTCTGGTCAGTGGTGGGAATTTCACCCATGGGCTTGTGAAGGCAATTTTTGGCTAAGCAGCTATGAGTGGGGGGAGCCTATTCTGTCAAAGTTGCCTACGAATCATAGCTGTCTCCATCTACATGAAATGGCTCCTTGCAGAGACAATTCAGTTCATGAGGGGAAAACATGTGATAAGCATGAAGCGGCCCTGATTAGGGAGGACAACAACGTCTTTTATTAACTATGACATGATGGTCTATATAGGTGGAGTCTTGAATGCTCCCTTTTAGAAGTGATGAGGAAGTCATCAAGTTGTTCTTTTAATGAAAACATTGAGACATTCCAGAAAAATCTTTCAGTTTTAATATCTATATTTCGTAGCTAGAGTTTTAGAAGCTATCAATTCTGTTTTCATCTATTTTAGTTTTCAGGTATATAGTTGTGCATGATGACATTCTAAAGAATTAGGTCATGGAGATATCGATATATTTGGGTGGTCATGCATTTTGATGTAGTCCATGCTTTGGCTTCTGTAGATACAATTATTAGTGCATCACTCTCTAGACTAATGATAGCCAATTTTGCAGGAATTCCATCGTAGGTTCTATCATCCTAGCAATGCAAGGATATGGTTTTATGGAGATGATGATCCAAACACACGTTTAAATATCATAAGTGGTAAAGAGTAACCTTACAATTTCATTAGAATAATTTATATTTCTTTTAGGTTTGTAATCAGGTGTAAATGTCACTATATCTTTGTTAGTATAAGACAAGTAAAGAAAGGTATGGTTCCTTTATCGAAGATTTCCATGAAATCTAAGTTCTTATTTTAAAGAAAATTGTAATATATTTGTGCCTGTTTAGTTATGAGTAGCTTAAGGGTGATGACTATAAGTTGGAAAAATGGTTTTCATCATCCCTCATGTAGAATATCCTAGTAGTATGTCCTTTATTTGTGTAGGTCATCCTTGTAACCTTGTAAGACTTCCTCTGCTTCTTCTGTCAACACATTATAAGTTGCTTTTGATCACAATTTTGTTGAATACCTTTCATTATTATTGCCATCTATGTGAGTTTTTCTGTTGCTCCAAGTCTGTTCTCTATTAACCATCAATTTTTGTAATTTCCTAATTTTTGAATTTCTATATATATACCACAATGAATTATGTGCATTCAAGTAATGAGTTGTGTGCTTGACATGTCACGTGTTTGCTACGAGTGTGCTTAGCGTGTGGGCATGACATGGAGTAGTATGCTTGACATGTGTTGGCTTCTATTCGCATATTCTTGGCACGTGGGGTGCATTATTTGAGGAGTAACATAGAGGAGTGTGCCTAGAGTGTGGCCTATTACTGACCGATTTGGCAGTCCCGACAAGGTCATCCGAGGCACTAAGGTGCTACCACACAGGACAAGTGTCCACTATCACCTCAGAACAGGTCCCAACTCTTTGAGCCAAACTGCTACTAAAAGGCTATGGGAGGCTTCTCTAACATACACAAGTAACTTCACCCAAATTTATAAGACCAATGCCTAACATTGATGCCTAAGGTGAAGATAGGAGTTAATTATTTAAGTTTTTTGCTAATCTGGAAATGAAATTTATTTCGAAAATAACGCAGATAAGCAAGAGAGATATCACACAAAACTCTAAATATCATCAAGAAGAAGAGTGATGAATACCCTTATCAACTATGAGATGGTTGACTTGAGTTACCCCTTTGATAAATGGCTATAGGTAGGCAGATATCTTGTTCTGCTTTACTTTGCGACCTGCAAAACTATAAGAAAATGTAGGGAAAAAACAAGCAAATATACCATTTAAGGCCACTCACAAGTGTGAAATCACACAAGATCAAAGATTTATAGGTGGGGCAACTTGGACAACAAGTTAAAACTTAATAACAATAATAATAGCCCAAAACTTCCATTCTATAAGTAAAATTAGGGATTTCAGCAATCCGGAAACCCCTTAAAAAAACATGGGACAAATCCCCCCAAGGTCAAAACCCAAAAAATATTCCAGCAAGATAATTAACCTTATAATGGCTGGAATATGTTTATTTTTACTGTAGCAAAAATATTGATAAGCAATATAATTAAATTAATAAAACAAGTTACAAAACGTTTCTTGGTCAAAAACACTTACTTGGACAAGCCCTTTGAATGGATTTTTACCAGATCTGTTGAAAGCAGTGTTGTGAAAATCGCGATTTAATGAAAAAATCGCGATTTTTTCACCTTGCCGATTAAATCGCGATAAACAAACGAAAAAATTGCCTAAATTTTTTTTGCCGATTTTTACTGAAAAATCAAAAAATCGCGATTTTTTCTTAAAAAATCGTGGGGGGTCCGGGCAGCACGATTTTATAATTTTTTTTTGTTTTTTCAATTGCTTAATGATAAAGTCTAGGCCCTAGTATGGATATGCTATTCATGGTAATGTTAAATTCTTAAAGTAAAATGATGAAAATGATCCTTTTACTTAAATTTTCAACATTACCATGAAATGACTCAAGATGTTTGAGAGTGGTTCCAGCCTCATTGGATTTCATATGGAGAAAGTAGAATTTTAGATTTCATTTAAAATCCAGCAGATTTATCAGTTTTTCAGGATTTCAGGATTGGGAGATTATAATGTTTCTAGGTGACACCACCTCTCGGGCTACCCCTGCCACCAGTAGAGGATGTGGTTTACCTCCTATAGCTCCTACTTCTAGTTCTTCAGCTTCTAGAGCACATCAGACTCCACTGCCAACTCCACCAGCATGGGCACTAGCATCTACATCTAAAGGGAAAGGGAAAGCTGTGGCATTTTCTCGCAAGACGGCAGAGGAAATCAATACGATTAGACTTTCATTTTATTGTATATGACATTATGACATGATGAGATACATTATCATATTTTTTGTTGATATTTTGAGGCTGAGTTGGGACTCAGGAGTCAGGACTTACTATTCAGGACATGATTCAATGTTAAGTGTGATTTTAGCGCTAGAAATGATATTAAACATCTTATATATTAGTTTTTTTATCATGTTTATCTGTCAATGTATTTATTTTATGTTGTAGATGGTTTAGATATTAAAAAAATTGAAAAAAAATGAAAAAAATGAATATTTTTGTACCAAATGATTTTTTCCCGTTTTTTTCCGATTTGTTCCCCGCGCCGATTTAATCCCGATCGCGATTTTCACAACATTGGTTGAAAGTATGGCTGTAACAGATTGTAGACCTGCAAATTATTGCAATACCTTTGTGAAATATATAAAATTTAAGTGCAGAAAAACTAGAGAGTGAAATATCTTGGTGTATAGAATTGATCTAATGTGAAAATCGCAAAGATATACTAGCCAGTAAGATACAACTTAAGCACAAGCTAGGAAAAAGAAAAAGAAAATATTTTTGTGTTTTTTATTTTTTATTTTTATCAAAACAGAAATAAAAGAAGTTTAATTGAATTTTATGAGTGGTTTCTGTAGTGAGGCATACCTTGATCTTTCCTTTAACTTTCAAAGTGTTGGAATGCAATCACAACCCTCTCTTTGTCAATTATGCATTTTGGACCATCAGAAAGATCTCCCTTTAGGAGAAGTCTCCGACCCTTGGTTCAACTATGGCATCAAATAGAATTTTAAACTTGCTGGAGGAATCCCCAATAAGGGTTTGTCCAACACTTGGATTCAATTAGCACCTAATTCAAACGAGGGTGAGATGAGGTATAATGCCTTAATCTCCTCCTCCACGTGACTCATTTCCCTCAATGGATCAACCCAACAGTCTTGCAGTAATCCGAAAGGACTTGTGTCTATTCTATGAAAAACCAATTACAACATGCTAAAAAGGAAGAACTGAGCAATCAATCCACAAAGACAATTCAATTTTATTGAATGGTAGGAATCATCTCACAATTTATCAAGAGCCTCTAATGAGAGGAGGATCTAGCTTTATTTAATTTTCTTTGTAATAATTAGATAATGGCTAGTTTGATTCTCTCCCAACATAACACTTATTGACTTGTCATTTACAAGGCCAAATATTAAGTCACTACATGAAAATAATTTTCTGCATTGAAATAATTAATTACCCCACAAAGGGGCTTGATTTGGCTTGGAGAGGCAACATTGGTGCCTTGGATTCCCATGTGTGGCTTGATTTTATCTAATCAAGCTAAATGAGAGGAATAGTAGCATAGCGACCAGGTTAGGTGGCTCCAATAGCTAGTTTGACCCTTCTTTGACTCTCATGTGTGAGATTGCATGCATTTTAACTAGTCCCACAAATCACCTTGTGGAGAAAACAACCTACAAAATTAGCCAATGTTTTGCATGGAGGTGAGCCATGTCATAAGGATTCCAATGAGCTATCACTTGCCCAGTGTGGACATAGGGCGCTACCTTTGGGCCCACTTGAATCTTATGACATGTGAGCTAGAAATGAGGTCAATTTTTGCTTGCGTGGGTGTTGGAATTCCAAAATTTTGCAACCTTTGGGCTCTAGGAGGTTGTCATGTGTTGAAAAATGTAACTAGGTTTGGTCTTCATAATTATCTTTGTACTTGTATCAATATGTATTTCATGTAAAAGCAAAAAGAAGAAAAATAAGTTTATTATATTATTATTATTTCATTAGTCATGCATGTTCTTCATGCTTCTAGGGTGTATTGAGTCAAAAGAAATTTGTCATGAGTCAATCTATTGTACTCGAGTCAAGTCCCATTTGGATTTTTGTAAGAAAGAGGAAAAATAATTTTATTTAAGTCAAAAGAGTCATTTTGTCACCCACAAGACCAAGTTGGCCTTGCCTAGACAAGTCGGCCCATAAAGGCACCAGTTCAACCTCCTAGATGTGTATATATGGAGAGAAGTTTGACCTCATTGTAGCACCAATTCACCACTACAATTTTTGTGCAAGAAAAGAGAAGAAAAACAAGCGAAAGTCAAAAGAGAGAGCGAAGGTCAAAGTGTTTATTTGGGGTAGCATCATATGTGCTCTAGCCATGAAAACTGGCAGAGAGGCTAAAGCACATGAGATCTCCAAGACCCAGCAAAGGTTTGGACAAATTGTACCCGGTTTGAGAAATATTAAAATAATTAATATTTTTAATTGAGTTCCTAAGTCTAAACTTAGGAAAAATAAAATATTAATGGGTATTAATATAAAACTGGGTTAGAAGGGTCCAAAAGTCATGGATCAAGCGAAATCTAATCTTAGCCGTTGATTGGAGATTTAATCTTGGCCGTTGATGGACCAATGAGAAAAGTATAAGAAGAGGCTTGAGGGTTAGTTGGAGAATACACCAGAGTGATCAGTCATTCATTTTGCTAGAGCGAGGTTGCTAAGAAAAGTTGAATCAGTGATCAACAACGAGGGGCAGTGAGTACGAGGCAGAGAGGTAGAGACAATATTGAGAGACTAGCACAGAAGCAGAGAGAGCGAGATGAACAACCAGGCTAGGCTACACAGAGCCTAGCAGAGACAACGCAGAGGTCAGAGCGACTGCGTCATCCACGCAGAGGCTGCTGGAGTGACACAGAGGGTCCTAGAGGCTGCGCAGTGCCTTAGAGGGCTGATGCAGAGAGTCCTGGGATTGACGCAGGTCAACAGGAGGCTGACGTAGAGGCCAAAAGGGCCAGCGCTGAGCTTCAGTTGTACTGGAGAGGGTTTCGTGGGACAGGTTTTCTGAATACCTGTTTCCGGATATAGGGGTATTGCTGCCGTGTATTTTTCTCAGTCGGGTGGGCCAGTTAGGCACCCAGCTGTACTCAGAAAGATTGCATAATAATTCAACCCTCTGAATAGCTGCACCTGTTTTCCCGCATTGGGTTTTTGCGGGGACATTTGTCCAAAAATAACAGTCACTTGTGTGCTTGTTTTTTTTCAGTTGATGATCTGTAGATGTTGTGACTGTTTTGTGTTTATTTCGGTATTTAAATGTTTTAAATAACTTGTTCGAATTTAAACAAGTAGAAGAAATAAACCAATAGAATACAGATTAATTTTCTAACAGATAGACTTAGAAAATTCAACACAAAGGAGATAGAATCTTGTGATTTCGGCCATAGAATCTGCCACACATGCGAAATTTCAAAGTATTGCAGGGGCCGAAAATTTTAGATTTGTTGTAGAGGCCGAAAATTCAGAGTTTGATCAGATTTGAAGGACGTTGATCATCTTTGACTTTGTTGAATTTGACTTGCTTGAAGAAGGATTAAAGGAGGGTTGACTCGGGTCTTGTGGGAGGTCTTGGTCTTGGTTTTAGGGCCTTGGATTTCTCACTTTGATCTAATCATATAAGAAAAGAAGTTGTTTGGGTTCTCCCCTGGCTTTTGTTTGATGAAGAGAACATAATAAAAGAAATAAAAACCCAACAAATATTCACAAACAATTATAAAGTAAGAGAAATCAACCCTAATTTACTAGCCTATTGGTTTCTCAACATGGTATTAGAGCCAAGGTGAAAGAAAGGCAGTCTGAAGATCACATTTTGTTGGTATTTTTAGATATCTCTACAACAGTTGTATTTGAAGCTATTCCATCAAACGAAAGAAGGAGAAGATCCCAAGATCTTCTAGCAATCGTCACTCACTCTTGAAGCTGGCACCTTTGAAAGCATTAATGTAACAAGAAGACTCTTGGAAGCAGTATAAAAGACACTCTAGACAAGTTAGTATTCTTTCCATATCAATCTAATGACATCCATTTGTAGGCCTCTAATTGAACTAGTCCTCAAAGAAAGATGAAGTTTTGTTGAAAGAAGAGTTCCAAGATAAGACATAGTTGTCATATGAGTCATCATCAGTGTGGAAAATTAAAATTATATCTCTGTGGCATACTAAAATGAAGTCCTGTAGCTCTCATGAATGAAGTCCGAGTTCCCTTAATATGGATCCGATGGAGCCCGAAGTTTCCTCTCTGAAACTTATCTATGATTCGTAATACTTCTCAGTGATTTTGCCGAGTTCTACAAAGGTCTAAGGTTCCTATTCCATGGTTCATCGAAGATTCATATCTCTGTGGTCTGATTTATTATGGTCAGAAGTTGGGAGGCTTACAATCAACTACGATACAAATAATGAGTCATGTGGAGAATATTGTAACTCTAGTCTGAGTGTAATATCTTTATGAAGACAATAGAAGTAGTCCGAACTGAAGCATAGATCCATCAATCCCTCATCCGTGATCATGGTCTACAAGTGTATGCGAAAGGCTCTTCAAGTGCATATCTATATTCTTATGCAATAAGCCAAGCTCATAATTTATTTTGTATGAAAGATTCGAAACTTTCCCACGAAGTTGAAGCAATCCGGGACCAAGAAATAAAATATACATGCACTCGCTCAAGCTAAGGAAGATAAATTTTTTGTAGGCAAAGCATCCTTGAAGATCCAAACTTGTGGTAGCGTTTGCAACCTGTGATGACACTTTGAAGATCAGAACTATATAACAAAGATTCAAACTGTGGAGACCCAATTTGGCTACCCAAGCTATTTGTTCTTATCTAATCCTATGAAATTTGTGGAGATAAATGAAGAATATGCAGTAAAGGATGAAGGAGGACCATCTACTGCAATGACATTCTTGAAAGTAAAAGCATCCAAAATTTTGAAAGGATAAGACAGTCCGAAAAAAGATCCAAAGCCCTAAAAATATGAGAAGCAACACTTATCTCAAAGTCAATTCCAGGCTGATTGTAATCCCAAGCTACAATAATCAGTAAAACGTCAGTAGTCCGAAATTTGAATATGACACTTATTCGAAGATATATTGGTTATTGAGGTTCAAAGAAGTTGAGGTAATTGAAGAAGTTCCATCAAGACCGAGATTCCATCCGCTATTACTAGTCTGAGAAGACAACCTGTCTATAAAGCTTGAAGAAGCCAAGACAAAGATATTTCTGTTATTGAGGTATCAAAGTATCTTTTTTTGAAAGCTGGTACATGACAACTGAAGAAATATTAAAGGGCTAAATCTTTGCAATAAGGGACAATGTAAGGTCAAAAAGAGGTATGTATATTTCTTGATTGTCTTGCAAAATGTATTGTATAGAATGCTAAGCTTTCTAAGAAACAAGCTAATGATCTTTGTGCTGTGAGAAGATCTGTGTTAGAAATGATTGATATAACATCTGAACGCGAAGTCTAGGTTTAGAATGCTTGTCAACAATATCTCTAGGGTTTTGCAACTAACCATCTGGTATGCATATAGAATTTGCAATTTTTCAATGGCATATCTTGAAGGCTTTGATTTCTAGGGTTTGCATTAGTATAGAATTTGCAGTTCCTCAATGACAGATGAAGAATCTAGGGTTTGTAAACCCTAGCAAAGACTTGAGTTGGAAAACCTTGAGAACAACATCCTATCTGATTTTTTCTGCTGTAAAAGGTATAACTAACCCTTTCTAATTATGACATCATGCTAATGCAAGAACAAGGTTGATGAATAGGTCTGAGGTTAAGAGGAAGCTAACCCTTCAAAATGATAAGTACTCTACATCTCCTTGATTACTACTAATGCTACTGTTTTTGTACTTTGTCTCTTTGTTCTTTCATAAGTCTTCTAACCAAGATTGCAGGTCAATAGAAGAACTATCTAAGATTGACTAACAGTTAGAAAATTGGAAGAACGTAGCAAAACATGAAGATTAAGAAGAAAGAAGTTGATTAAAAGTTTACCTACCTTAGCTAGAAAGAGTAAGCTCTAATTGATTTGATACATGATGGGTTGATGGAATTGATGCTTGATAATGTGAAGGAAGAAGAATATATAGTAGAAGTGTGTAGTATCTACACAATAAAGGTAGGAAAGGCAACAAATTGATACAAGAAGTCACAAGATAGTTTGTTGATCACTTGATAATATGATGGAAGAAGTTCAAACTCCTCAGTTGTAAAGAGGAAGCTATAATTGGCTCTACATTGATTGGTTTGACAGGTACTACTGCTGATAGAGATACTACTAATTGTTGGAAATAGGAGAAGGGGGTGAATCAATATTTCCCTTCTTTTACGTGATTGGTTAGATTATTCTTAAATATTTAAAGCATAAAGACATAACATAAAACATCACATGAACAATACACATAAATTTCGTCTCAACCAAGTGCTTTGTTATGTAGGGTTTACAGACAAATTTACGAGATGAATCTGGAAGTACAAGACTCCCTGAAGGTTTTACCAACAGAGCTGGAAGGAAGCAAATGCTGCTTGAAAGGGTTTGGGCTTCCGTACCAGGGACAATGACCCAATTACAACTGTCCACTCTCACTTCCACTACTACTCCAACTATCCATTGCTGCCACTGCTCCAACTGTTTGTTGTCATTGCTGCTACTACTGCTCCAACTGTCCACTTCTGCCACTGCTCCAACTGTTTTCTGTCACTGCTGCTACTACTGCTCCAACTGCCCAATTGCTGCCACTGCTCCAACTGTCTGCTGTCACTGCCTACTGTTGCTGCTACTGCTCCAACTGTCTGCTGTCACTGCCTACTGTTGCTACTACTGCTCCAACTGTTTGCTGTCACTGCCTACTGTTGCTACTACTGCTCAATCACTTGACCTGACAATGTTCTACTCAGGGAAAGCATAGGTAACACATACAACTGTGTAAGAAGTCCACTCCCCTAGTATGTCATCACTGCCATATGTCAAGGTCACTGTCAAATATCTAGGTTATGGATCACTGTCACTGTCATCACTATCAAATAAGTATTGACAAAATCGTCATCATAAAGTCAAGCTGTACATTAGAGCGTATCTGTCATATACCAAAGATCACTATCATGTAGATCTCAGTCATATGTCATATGAGTCACTGTCTCATTTCACTGTTATCACCACGAAAGTTACTGCCATCCAATTATATCACTTTTGTCCACGGTAAAAGATCATTGTAGGTTACTGCTGTCATCAACGTTACTTGAGGATAACATCACTGCACAGATCTTTATGTCTTTCATCACTGCTCCAGGTTTAGCCTCCATTCATGCTACAGATCTTTGAGAAATTTTAACACCATTCCAACCACAGAATCCATGAACTAGGTCAAGGTTACTGTCAAGACATTTATTAGAGATACTGCCATACACAGTTACTATCACTGCCTCAATGCCATTCAAAGTTATATCAAAAAGGGGTACTGTAATACTTCTCTACAACGCAACATCACGATCACTTCAGGTTGGTGAATTTATGTGTATGGTTCTGTAAAAGGCACTGTTCAAGGTTACGACTTGCAACAAGGTCAAACTCTAATCGCAATAGCTCAAACCTCACAGCCAAATGCAAATGTTGCTCAGTTGCTCCACTATGTCTGCTTCTGATTCATCTACACACTATCATAGAGATACTGTAACATTAAATACTGTCTTAACATCAATGTTGCAAGTTGCAACCATACAAGGTCACGACCACATTACTGCTATACAACGTCACTGCTATATAAGAATTCTGCGACATCAAGGGTTGTCATGTCAATATACCAAGAGCGCTATCATAAGGATTAAAGGCACTTTCATGTAGGTCAAGGGTTTCGCCATTTTATCATGCAATATCACTGTCATATTATACATGCTGTCATTACTATCTCACTGTTGTATGCTCAGGTCAATCATCATTCGACTTTGGATAGATCCAGATCTAGACAAAATTAGGGCTTCACAATTGTGAGTTCTGTAGAGCGATGTTACTGTGAATGAGAGCAGTGCAACTGCGTGTGGGAGTGATGCCTCTGTAGTGTGATGTCACATTGATGCCCCAAAGTCAAGCTACTGTAATAAGAAAGCAGACCCCTGTTGCTCTGAGTATGGCTAAAGTTGAATACATAGCTGCTAGTTCAGCTTGTTGTGAGGCTATATGGTTTTGAAAGTTTTTTGCTGGTTTGTTTGATCAAGTGTTGGAGCCGACCATCATATATTGTGACAATCAAAGCTATGTAAAGCTTTATGAGAACTCAGTGTTCCATGACAGTTCAAAGCACATTGCGATCAAATATCGCTACATCCGGAATATTATTTAGAGAGGAGTTGTGAGGCTCGAATATGCCCCTACTGATGAATAGGTTGTTGATGTGTTGACAAAGTTTTTGTCCCAGATGAAGTTTGGTTATTTCAGAGAACAACTTGGAGTTGTTGAGAACTCCTCTCTGAGAGAGAGGGAGCATTGATTACATATCATATTATGTACCATCTCCCGTAGGCTGTGTGATGTGAGACCTTGTGGTCTATGAGATGTGTTGGTGATTCCTCCCATAGGTTGTGTGCTATGAGATCCTGTGGTCTGGGAGATGTATTGGTGATTAAGCTTGTAGGCTGTGTGCTGTGAGACCTTGTGGTTCGAAATATGTATTGATGATTCCTCCTATGGGCTATGTGCTGTGAGACCTTGTGGTCCTGGAGATGTATTGTATTGATGATTCCTCCTTTAGGTTGTGTGTTGTGAGACCCTGTGGTCCAGGAGATGTTTTGATTTGGTGATTCCTCCCTTAGGCTGTGTGCTACGAGACCTTATGGTCGGGGAGATGCTTTGAGATGAAATGGATGCTATGTATCTTTCCTTATGATGAGATTGATGATCTACCCCTTATGCTGTGTGCTGTGAGACCTATGGTTTGTTGGGGGAGATTGATCCTGATAGAGAGAGAGGGAGACTTGGATTGTGGTCTCTTCCTTTGGCTGTAAACTGTGAGAACTATGAGTTGGATGGGAAGATTGATCTTGAGAGAGAATGAAAAACTACCTCCCTAACTAAGAGGGAGTGCTTAAAACTTAAGTAGTTGCGGTTGGTATTTTTCATTGAAAAAACATGGGGAAAATTCAAAATTATTGTTTGAATAAGTCAGCCTCATGCCCTACAAGTCTGGCCCACATGGGTTAATTAGCCCTCACACACATTGTCATGTCCCTTCTCAAATATGTTTGTAACAAGGTGTTGCTACACAATTTTGATGGAGAGAACCCATCATTTTTGACTTAGGGACTTAGGAGGCAATTCAACTTTATTTGGTTGCTAGTGGAATGTGGGGGCCACCCACATGGGAGTTCGAATTGGCCTGTTCGAATAGCTTGGAGGGAAAGTCGAATAGGTGGATGGGGGGGCCCACATGAGGCTAGGGAGGCCCAAGGAGTTATAAGGAAGGAGAAGCTCTCATTTTGGGGTCATTCTTACACCTTACAATCAAAATTACTTGACTGTTCGCTCTGCTGTTTAACTTAGTCAACCGACTGCTTAGGCACAAATCTCTTAAGCGGGAGATTCAACCTCTACTTCGGGGGACCATCCGTGCCTGCCCTAGAGAGTCAATTCCATAAGTATTTCAGGAGTTCCGGGAGTGTGTTACAACACTACCATTCAGACGCAACAGGGAGTGCGTATTTCTGGCTAGTTGGAGAATATGCAGGGGGAGTTTGGTGCTATTAGTGATCAAGTATTTGCTAGGAGAGTTAGAGGATTGGGAGAGCAACAAAGGGCCAATCTTTCTTGTGAGTTTTGGAGCTAGCAGAGCCAACATCCCTGCAGTTCGAATTACTGGGCTTGGGGACAACGCAGAGGGCCAGTCCAGCAATTTCTTGGAGCTAAGGAGCAGGTGCCATAGGTCGGAAGTCCATCCAAGAAGTCAGGGGATTGATGGCAGAGGTCAGCCCAACACTTTGGGTCCATTTCTGGGAGGATTTACAAGGAGATTCCAACAAGCCGAGTTTTGCAGTTGCAACTGAAGCCAAGGGGGTCAAATTTCAGAAGTCTAAACCAACCAAATTCCTTTCTGGGTTTTTCTGGGTTTTGGGCAAGGATCACACTTGTAATTTTATAGAATTTTCTGGGCAGATCTAAGGGGTCAAACAGGGGTCCCAATTGAGCCAACAACTAGAGGAGCTAAGGGGAATGTGGACCAAAATTCCGAGGTCAACATTTGGCCAATGTTTTTCTGGGTTTAGGCCAAGGAGCAACTAGCTGAAATATCATAATTTTCTGAGCAGGAGAAGCAGTGATTCCAGCCCTTCAAAGTTAGAAGATAGAACAGTTTTCTGGGGGAGCGCAGTTCAGTTTGGTGCAGCAGTTGTAGCTGCCTTCAGTTTAGCATTTTCTCACTTGAGTTTTGTCATGCTTGTCCATTGAAACAAGTGCAGGTGCACAATTCTATTTTACTATTGTATTTGCTCTTGAAGTAATAAAATGGTTCAATAGTTCTCTATTTCCAGTGTTTCCACGGGTGCTTAATATATATTTCGTTTTACTGATTATTGGATTGTTTGCATGCTTTGTATATCACTTATATTCCTGTTTAGGAACATTACACACATATAAATAGGGCATAAATTGGACTCATTTGGATCATCAGCACATCACAAGTTCGATCTGCAATTTCAGAGAGAAACAGCACATGTGCGAAGGACAAAGAAAGGCTTCTTTTGATCTGTGTTGACTTTCTTCTTAGGAGCTACATTGACCTTGTTTGTCTTGGGCATCTTGCCATCTGTTTGACTTCTGTTCTAATCACCTTGGAAGGCCGAAGACTTCAGAAGTACTTTGACTCTTGTTGACTGTGATTTCATCCCTGTATTGGCTCGTTAACCAGCATTGACTGCATCCTTTGACTGGTGATTTGACTGGGGTTTGTTGACTGGTACATTGACTATTTCTGTGGTTACCTCAGGACTGAATTTCGGCCTGTCCGTTCAGCCGCCTCAGGGCCGAAATTCAGGCTCTCTGTGCAGACTTATATTGTTGATCAGAGTTGATTTTTTTTTTTTCTCGTGTTGACTGATTTTGACTGGTACATTATTGAGGTCAGATTTGGATTTTATTGATGGACACAATTTTTCTCTCATATGGAAAGATTTTGGTTGGGTTTTCCCCTTGTGGGTTTTACTCTGGCTGTGAGCCTAATTCTTGGTGTCTCTTGTCTGTTCCTTACTCTGTGATTTCTATATTGCTCTATCGATGAAGTGAATGGTTGAAGTTTTTCATTTATAGCTACTTGATGATTAAATTATATAGAAAGGACTGAATATATCATTAGAAGTAGTTGTCAATTGTGAAAAACTACTCTAGTCTTGGCTGTACCAGAAAATCTACATTTGGTCCTTTTTGGACCGTAATAGAACTATATCATCATATCCATCTGGTCTTTGTCATAACCTTAAGCACCTTTTGAAGACCAAGTTTAGCCAAATAAGAAAGATAAGCTCATTGATCACATCAAACCACACATTGAAATCAGTTAGAAGAAAAACTGAGCTAGAACCCATTTAATATATAGTGAGAAAAAAATGCTTTTATTGAGAAGAGAATTCCTTCTTTCAAAGAAGGCAATGCCTTAATTGAGAGATAAGATAAGATAATATTGTTTTTATTAATGTCCAATAAATGACCACAAAAGTAGGTCAATGGGACAGAAGAGTATGACTAATATGAATACAATGTGGGAGTGCCTGCACAACGAGAAAAGGCCTAAAATAATACAAAGAAAGAAACCTACATAAGTATACCATCAGACCATATGTATTAATTGGTTGTGGCGTGAGTATGTTTGCTTGCTCTGTCTTCCCTTCCTTTTGGGACATGCTGTGTGGTTGCATGTGTGAAACAATTGTTGGATAGACCTATCTTGTGGCATTTTGGAGTAGCTTATACAGCTACAGAATCTCCTCCAAAAATACTGGATTATCCTAGGGGCATATGTGCACCTGCACTGAAATTGGATTGGAACCACAGAATCACCAATCAGGATTAGATTCAATAGATATCACCGATTTTTAAGCAGATCTGTTACTGAGTTTATGATCCATTTCCACTTTTCATCAGTGCAATTCTGGTTATAGGATTTGCCTAGGGTCCAACAGGAATCAGATCTTGTGGACTGAAACAGTAGTCACTGATTAGTTTGTTCATGGCAAGAAGTGGTATTTAGAAAAGGTGGTATGTAGAGATTCCAGGTTTAGAGACTAGCAAAGCAAACTGTCATAGGTTTCTGATTGAAACCAAACTGGATTCTGTTTCTTAAATTATGTTTTAGTGTTCAAATTTGCTTTATGGTAAAAAACCCTGTTTCAACAACAAAAGTGATAGGATTCTTCCTTTCTAATGGACAACACCAGTTTCTTTCTATGTACCAAACATTATTGGTTATTGCTGTAAATTTCTTCTTCCAAATTGGTACAATTGCTACAAGTTGATTTTGTGTCAGTACACCTCATGTTTCAGGGGGTTTTCATAACCAGGAGTTATTAAATTGTTACCCATTTTGAAGTGAACAAAAATGTAATTGATTATTGCATGAAGATAGATTTTCCAGACTTTTATCCCATATGTATGTTTGGGTTTAATCTGAAGTAACATTTACAGCATTATGGTAAAGTTGTGCTTCAAATATATTTTATAGTGTGCGTGCTCTTGCTTTATTCTTGGATCATATTGTCCAAGGAGCAAGTAGAATGGCATTTAGATCTTGACTGATGCTTCGCTGATGACTTTTGGTGTCTCTCTGGGAGGTTCCTGTACCTGTTAGGTGAATCAAGTGAAGCAGTTGAGAAATAGCGAGGAACTGCTTGTTGTCAATGGACTTAGTAACATTTAATATTTACTGTTGATGAATCTAATTTTGGATTATGAATATGAAATGTAAACAGTTGCTATGATTTAATACAGATTTTATTTTTTTCAATATAAAATATAAATTTTAATAATAGCTATAAAACAATTTGGGTTAGGATTCCAATTTTCCAATTCCTAATTTCAAGACTGGTGCCACATAGACACCTGAATCTTATTCCGATGTGGACTGCATCAATTATTCATTAACTTTGAGCTTCTTTCCTTCTGCTCCTCTTAAGGTTATGTCCTTGCCATCTTTTCCAAAGCTTTCCACCACACTGGTCACTATGAATCTTTTACCTGGCTTGTAACTTCTAGGGGGATGGATTCTAGATGTGAGTCATGAGTGAAAGAGCAAGTGCACACTTAAAATTGTATTCTGAAGATCTGTAACCAGATTAACAGTAACGAAAAGCGATTATCTGGCATTGAGTAACCATTACAAAGGTGACTGCTCTGTTGCACTTGTTAGAGTTTTGTGTATAAACACAGCCACATGCAGCCAGAGATATGCATGTAGACTAGGGTTCCAAGCAAAGTAATCTACGTTGTTAATGATTTATTTTGGCAATTCTAGTAGGAATTATATTTATATACACAGATACAGACATCCATGCATGTATGTCAACTCTGCATCATTTATTATGTATAAACACCAGTAGTAAATAGATACATGTTAGAGAGAAAGATGTAAATAATTAGATGACATAAGTTTATCAATGTTCAGCAAATGAACAAACGTAGTTCAACTGGACTGCACAGTACGTACGTGTCAATACAATGATTGAGGACATAAAAGACATCGATTTTCTGGAATCATAATTAGTTCTCATTGATGGCTTATTTGAATTTTGGTTTGATGCTCAGTTTTTCCTCCCTTGAGAGTTCTAGGATTTTATGTTCCACCTTTTTTCTCATTCTTTTGCTGGACATTGAATTGTAACCTCCACAGCTTACCTGGATCAGTTTGAGGCCAGTAATGCTTCCAAGGAGTCAGAAATTAAAGCTCAGAAACTATTTTCTGAGCCAAAGAGGATTGCAGAGAAGTATCCTGTTGGTGATGCTAGTGATATTAAGAAGAGACATATGGTTTGTCTTAACTGGTTGCTCTCTGACCAGCCACTTGATCTGGAGACTGAGTTGGCACTTGGCTTTTTAGATCATCTCATGTTGGGAACCCCTGCTGCACCACTTAGAAGAACTCTTCTGGAGAGTGGCTTGGGGGATGCCATTGTGGGAGGTGGAATTGAGGATGAACTTTTTCAGCCACAGTTCAGTATTGGTCTGAAAAATGTTTCTGACAATGATGTGCAACGAGTAGAAGAGCTTATTTTGTCCACACTAAAGAAGTTGGCTGATGAAGGCTTCACATCTGAGGCTGTTGAAGCATCAATGAATACTATTGAATTTTCACTAAGGGAAAATAACACTGGTTCATTCCCTCGAGGCTTGTCTCTGATGCTTCGATCTATGGTAAGAGTTGACTTATACTATTTTATTTCAAGATTTAGTTACTGATTAAAAAGTATCTACTCAGCAACTGTAGGATTTAGTTCTAGAATGGCGATGAATATCTGTAGATAGGACTAATTCAGTGATGTTTTTTCTTACGCTTATTGTCATGGTTGTACCATTTGTTTCTATTTCTGATAGGGAAAATGGCTGTATGGTAAAGATCCATTTGAACCTTTGAAATTTGAGAAGCCCTTGGAGGCCCTCAAGGCACGCATTGCTCAAGATGGTCCAAAAGCCATATTTTCTCCTTTGATTGAAAAGTTCATTTTGGATAATCCTCATCGAGTGACAGTTGAGCTACAGGTAAATGCTTTCTTGCATTAAAAGACCAACTCTTATATAATCATTCAACAGGCAACTACGCTGGGTTTTAAGAAAATTTATGTAACTGTATAATTCTGGAAATTTTCATTGTTGTGCAGCCTGATCCAGAAAAGGCTTCCCAGGATGAAGCTGCTGAGCAAGAAAATTTAAAGAAATTGAAATCAAATATGACCGAGGAGGATCTTGCAGAACTAGCAAGGGCAACAAAGGAACTCCGTTTAAAGCAGGAGACACCGGATCCCCCAGAAGCTCTTAAAACTGTGCCAAGTCTTTCTTTACATGATATTCCAAAGAAACCCATACATATTCCTATTGATGTAAGGTTCTAAGTTATAACATCCTCAATTATTTATCTTCTTGTTACTTTTAAGTATTTTATCAATTTTATTTTTGAGAAATGATAATATCATGATAGTAGTATAAGTTGAATGTATTTGGCTTTCAAAGCATGTCTTTCAGACTATTTTTATTGGTTCAGTTATAATCCCTTGTGCATGTAGAGGATTTGTTTCTTATGTTGTGAACTAACTGTTTTATAGATTCAGGCAAGTAGCATACAAATATGCCTTGTGACAACAAAATTTTTGATACATCTATGTCTAAAGAACCTAGCAAATTAGCAGGGAGTACGAAATAAAAGAATTAAAACAATGTGAAAATGTTTGTCAAGATGCTTCTGTTGAATTAATTATGTTATCGGATGTAATTGAAATTATTTTTGAACGTAATATGTTGTACTACTGGCAGGTTGGTGAAATTGAAGGAGTTAAAGTCCTTCGACATGATTTATTTACGAATGATGTTCTCTATGCAGAGGTTGTCTTTGATATGCGTCCTTTAAAGCCAAGTCTTCTTCCATTGGTGCCATTGTTTTGGTAGGCAACCAACTTTTATTATTATGTAATAAATGAATGGCTTTGTCAGTGATTTTGTTTTTAAATTTTTGAAATTGTTAGATACGTGTGTAGGAAAAATATGATATTGTGAGGAGTGCATTTTATTTGTTCTTAGATATGCACGTGCTATGTGAGATGTATGCAATATGAATCATTTGTTCATTGGAGACTTCATTACTTGATTTGGGTCACACTAATGTTGGTTTATTAACTTTTAGTTCTAAGTTATCCTTGGAGAGTTAATACTATGCAGAGGTTGTCTTTGATATGCGTCCTTTAAAGCCAAGTTTTCTTCCATTTGTGCGACTGTTTTGGTAGGCAACCGAATTTTATCATGATGTAATAAATGAATGGCTTTCCAGTGTTTTTGCTTTTAAATTTTGAAATTGTTAGATACATGTGTAGGAAAAATATAATATTGTGAAGAGTCCATTTTATTTATTCTCACCCATGCACATGCCATGTGAGATGTATGAGATATGAATAATTTGTTTGTTGGAGACTTCATTACTTGATTTGGGTCACACTAATGTTGGTTTATTAACTTTTACTCCTAAATTATCATAGGAGTGTTAATACTATCATAGGAGAGTTAATATTGCTTCATATTATTTACACTAATGTGAATTTTTAATCTTGATTCCTAATATATTATCATTGGATAGTTCATACTCCAAGTCCTCCCTGTTGAGAAATCAATGGCAGCTACATTAGGGTGATTTCTCTTACTTTGATAGCTGCTTGTGATGTTCTTTTACTTAACTTGATGTACTTGTAGCTAACTTCTCCTTTACTTGATTATTATAGTATTCTTATCATTAAACAGCTACCAAACTATGAAGATTAATAGAACCAGAGGACACAAGATATAGGCTGCTAGCCAGGGCCAAAACCTCTCCCTTTGAGAGGAAGACCCACAAGAATTCTTCTCTTCTTATAGAATCTTCAAATGACGAATACCAAGAGCTAAAACCGAAGACAAAGAACCCTCCAAGACCAAGTCAACCTCTCCTTTGATGAGCTTCTTTTCCACAAGGTCAACGCAAGTCAAAGCTGCTTCAACAATTGAGATTTTCTGCCTCACTTCAGAATTTCGGCTTCTATTACGGGTCTGCAATTTTCGGCCTCTACTGCAGTTCTGATTTTCACACGTGAGTGATTTTAGGTCAGAATAAGGTTCTTCTCTCCTCCGCTTGGCTTTGTCTTCTTTCCTTAGTATTTGGGTTTGCAAGTATGAGCTTCTTGACACTAGATTCGGCTCCTTTGATGACTGCAATTTGTAGCTTCAGAAACCCTAGCTGCAGCTCACAGGTGTGAGAGATGGAGGCCCAAAACAGATTTCAGAATTTAAAATTTTCTTCCTTGAACTTTGCTTTCCCTTTAAACTTCTTTCCTCTTGAGCTCAAACTCTTTTTATTGCTTGATCGAATGCCTTGTGTATTCTACAAATGAGATCGAGTGTCATCTTATATATAGGCTTCTAGGGAGCCCTAATTAGGCTGATTTCATCATTGTAGGCAGACTTGTCTTCTTGCAGGCCGATTTGGTGTAGGAGGGAGACTTTTAACTCATTTGACTCATGAGTCATAATAAATTCCTTTGAGTTGATACATTATGCCCAATAGGGTCTTTTATATATGACAATGGCTCTTTTGACTTCTTTGACTCTATGACAAAGCCCTAGAAGCACACAATGTGTGCTTGACCTATAAATAAATTGACCTAGAGCATGAAACCCATGCTAAAATAATAATAATAATTTTCTTTTCTCTTTTACATCAACTATATAAAATCAAAATCACATAAGGCATTATGAAGACTGAACCTAGTTACATATTTCAACACTCCCACCCTTGACACAAAAATGATAATTTTCAGTTGTCTACTCCCCTTGAATACAAAATTCCTAATATCACTTTGGAAACTTCACACAATGTTCTGTTTTTTTCTTCAGCAATGCAACACTGCTCTAGTTGTGGGAGTTTTCTCTGTGCTCCACTTAACTAGCATAAAAACTCCACCCCAAGGCACTAGAAACAAGTTTCAACATTTCAGAAATGTTTCCTTTTGTGAAGCATTTCTCGAGTTTTGGGATTTCTCTTGTTGCTCCATCTTACTCACATAACCTTCATTTTGAAGGTAGATGTCCACTAGACTCCTCTAGATAATCCCCACTTTTGTAAGAATGAGATCACCCTCTTACTTTGAAGGTAGAGTTAGGATCTACTTGTTAGAGTGGTAATCCCCAACTGTTAGGAGTATATGAAAGGGGAAATAATGGCTCAAAGGATTCTCATAGAATCCATCAAAGATCCCCTCATTCTGTATGTAGCGATGCTAGAAACATCAAAAGAAATATATGAGAAGCTGGTAGAATTGTTCTCCGTAAGTACTGGTGGGGAAGTGATCTTTGGGAAATGAGCTATACAAAATGAAGATCTCAAAGGAAGATGGAATGGCCTCATACTTTATGAGGGTATAAAAAATAACCAAATAACCAAATAAAGAAATAACCACCATACAACAAGCATTCATGGAAAGAAGGAAGCCACCCCACTCAGTGAACTTTGGTCATTGTGTAAGATTAAAGAAACCGTATTGAAGGCAAAAAGCGATGTAGGATCAAACGAGCAAGTTCGATCATTTGCTGCCATGGCTAGGAGGAAAACAAAGTTTGGAAGGATTGGTCCTTAGAAAAAGAACAAGAAGAATATGTCGAAAATCCAATGCCATGGCTATCATGAATATGGGCACTACAAGAGAAATTGTCCTAAACTCAAGAAGGACAACGAAAAAAGAGGAAGGGAAGAAGCCCATATCACTGAAGAAGTGGAAGAACTTGAGAAGAAGAAATCAAAGTAGGAAGTGAGAGATCTCTACTATGACTGAGATAATCTCCTTCACTAAGTTCTTTTTAGTTTTATAAATAATAGCTATCATTGTAGGTATGAAAGGATGAATTATTGTAGAAGATGGCATCATATTAGAAGCATACCATGGAAGTAAGAGCTCATAAGATGAAGCAGAAGTCTACATGGATGTAGTAGTCATCATATAAAGGAATTAGCTCTTGATAACCTCTTTAAAAGCATAGATAGTACATATGGTAAGAGGAAAGTCATCTAGTAGGATAAAAGGATTTCATCATACATCAACAGCGTTTGGAAGGAGCATTTGCAGGATGAGGATAATCAAGATCCTTCATTGGAATCTTCATTAGAAGGTTCACCTCTACTTGGAAGAAGCAAGTGTCTCGTTGATCATTCCACCTTGTGTGCGATGCATTGTTTAGAAGGATGATGGTATGGTGACAGAGGGATGCAGCAGGTCAAGATGATTGAAGTACTCTGAATCAAGAAAAGAAAGTTGCTGAAGGAAGTCTACATGGCCAAGCAAAAGGAAAGGTTTGCATACAATAGTAGATAAGATAATGTCATGTCATCATATGGTTGCAGATAGTATAGGTAAATGCTTTACCTCATGAGCATGATCAAAGAAAAGGAATCTCTTTCTTTGAAAAGATGCATGAAGGCATGATTCACATATTGACAAGATGAAATCAACATAATGTGTCCTCATATGAAATATGAGGTAGTTGACAAAGATGAAGGAACTATGAGTTCTTGGGAAGCAATATGTGAAGAAAGAAAGAAGAGATCATGAAAGATTCAACTACGATAACGTAAGAAAAGGGAAGTCAACATCCGATTGCTAGAAGAATTGATCATGACATCTCCATAGAGAAGAAGACCATGATAAGGTCTGTAAATAAAGCAGACCCTTGACATATGAAATCTTGGAGATGTGTTTATGAATATGCAGAATGTTGCAGGGAAGTAAGATGTCATGATGAAAGACCATCACAAAAGGTAACTTTGATTTGATGTTCATTCTTTATTTTTGAACATCTGGATCGGTTGATATAGGTCTACCAAAACGAGAGTTGTAGATATCATCTACAACTAGCACTCATGTGGTTGGATGGAAGATCCTAAAAGAAACATGACTTGGAAGAGGTAGATGTATGAAGAAAAGCCAGATGTGGACTAGAAGATCACTTTCCAATGAAAAGAAGGATGACATGACTGGTTCGTGAAGGAAAGTGATAGATGGTCGATGCCATACGACTAATGAAGGCTCCATAATGAAAAAGAATGAACTTCATGACATCGAAAGAAGGATCCCCACAAGCAGCTGATAGTCCCAAGATCTCCACCAAGAGAAGAAAGTTGTTGGAAGCAAGTCCCAAGTTAAGAGGGAGCTTGAACAAGTCCCGGGATAAGAGGGAGCTTGGGTACATTCCTTTTATAAGAACGGGTACATTCCTTATAGGAATGGGTATATTTCCCTAGTTGAGAGGGAGAGAGAGATACATCATTCTTGTCTTCATATTGTGAAGAAAGAATGGAGGATTGGGTGAGCATCTGGCAGCCGATACTCTTTGAGGATGTGGTAGGGCATCCAAGATAGGAGTAGTTGAAGAGGATCGATATTCTTTGAGGATTGAGGAATTGAATATAAGAATAGTCCTGGAAGGACATACTCTATGAACGCCCGGGTGGGGAATGTGTGTTGAGAGACAATGATGATGGTGTCTGTCAGTCATTGGTCTTGCCAGCATTGTGCTCTGATCTTGTGGAGAGATAGAGTTGTTAGTCAAGGCCTTGCTATGTGACAATGCTGGTTGATATAATGCAAATAGATGGCTTACCAATCCTACTCTTCTTATGAGAATTCTTCAAATTGAGAATGTCCAAGTACCTTGTATAGATTATGAATACCTCCCTAGTTAAGAGGGAGTGTTGAAATATGTAACTAGGTTCAGTCTTCATAATGACATATGTAATCATGATTTTTATGTATTTAATAAAAAGAGAAAAATAAATTTATTAGTGTTATTCTCGAGGCATGGGCTTTTCATGCTGAAGGGAAATTTAGTTTTAGGTCAAGCACCCATTGAGTGCTTATAGGGCTTGTTATTTTGTCTACAAGTGAATTGAGTCATTGTCATGTATTGAAGAACCATTTGGGCATGGTACATATTGTAAAAGAAAATTTATTTGAGTCAAAAGGCCCTCCAAGACCTCGTCGTGGTGCAAAGATCAAGTCGGCCTACACACATGGACAAGTTGGCCTAAAAGGTGCAACTCGGCCTAGTGAAAGACCTATATAAAGGACGCTTCGACCTCACCTGGAAGAGACACATTCACTCACCAATTCATACAAGGAAGAGCAATAAGTGCGAAGAAGAGAGAGACTAAAAGAAGACACGAAAAATGAGTTTTCTGATTTGGTTTTGGCGTAGATTCCTTTACACGTGTGAAAGCTAGTGCATCATCTTGCAAGAGCAGAAACTGAGTTGCCGTCACTTCAATAAGGCCAAGTTTTGGGTAAAAGAAAATCTCTCTTGCAAGCTGAATGTCTCATCTCAAGCAAAGAAGAAAAGAAGGATAAGGTCACCATCATTCTCTCACATGTAACCTAGGGTTTCTGCAGAAGAATCTGCTGGAAGGACGAAGTTGTAGAAGAATTTGCTGGAGGGACGAAGTTGTAGAAGAATCTACTGGAGGGGTCAAAGTTGCAGAAGAACCCGCTGGAAGGGTCGAAGTCTCAAAAGAACTTGCTGGAGGGGTCGAAATTGTAGAAGAATCTTGTGGGCAAAAGAATTTGCTGAAGGTCAAAATTGTAGGACTTGCCAAATAATTTGGCTTGGTCTTGGAGGGTTGTTGGCTTGTTGGGGCCTGACCTAGGTTCGGAAGTGTATTAACCAAACAAATCCCGCACTACCAGCCCTTTTGGCAATAGTCGGCGGAGCGCGAATTGAAGTCTCACCCGAGGTAGTAGGGGAGGGTGTTGGAACCAGGTTTCTGCACCTTAGGGATGTCTTGATGAGGACTTGGAGGGGTCGCGATCCGATCGGTGCACTCGCGTTGCTCTGCGCGACTGTCTGTCCTTCACGTAGATCGTCGACGGGCGCTTCCTAGATTCTTATTATTATATGTGTTTATTATAGCTTAGATCTATTTTTTAAGGTCTTTAAGCAAACAATTAACAGTTATAACCAAGGCGCGCACCCATACGTCTTACAGATTTGCATAAACTCTGATCATAAGCATAAACATAGAGATCTGCGATAAAACACACAATGATTCAGAAACACTTATCTTTATTTATCTCCTGTTCATTACAACTAGATCCACCCTGCTCACTCAGCTGCAGGGGTCCGTGCACATAGTTGCAGACTCTACTAGGCCTCTGCGCACACGGCTACAGAGCCTGCTCCACTACTATCACCCAAAACTCGGACTTACAGACTCAGAGCGAATGCCTCATTCATAAACCCATAACATTCAAGATCCAAAAACCAAAAACTGACTTCTAACCTTAGATCCTTGCTCTGTTTATACATTCCCATGGTCCGCGGACCATGGGCAGGCCGACTCACTTTCTATTTTCTTACATTATTTTCGGGTGGACAACCCTTTGACATGACTCATTATAATTCGCGCTTTGTGCACTTCGCGGAACCTTTACCATACTTTTACCCAAAATTGTGGACTTTAAGCCCCAAAACCGTTACGCGGGGGATCCGCTACCCAATAGGCCCCCAACACAATCATCGTGACTTGTCCCGAGTCACTCGGCTGGTGCAACAATCTTTGCAAGGAGGTCGTTCAGCAACTTTTGCACTTCGCTTATGCTCACAACAAATTCTTCCGCCATCTGCTGTACCCGTTGTATGCGAGTCACCGATGCGTCAGTATTCGTTTTAGTTGTTTGTCCGGGTTCATATACTGCCTGCATGTGTGCTAACTTTTCCTCGATGTTGGTGGAGACTGCGAATGCCTCATCACGCCAAGGCTGGATGCGTTCTTTAAGCATTGCTTCCTTCTGCCGAGCGGCGTCGACTTGTGCCTTGAGAACCTGGGCCTCCCTCATCTTGGCCAATCGCTGCGTGATGGCAGTCGTTTGCACAGTCCCCCGGACTTTGTCACAAGCCTGTTGCAACTCCCGCGCTTCTGACTCTACCTGCTGCAATGTTGGGTCTTCCTGAAGGGATGTGAGCGTAAGGAGGGACTGATCCAACAATGTCGAGCAATCTTGGACAGTGCACTCTATCACTTCCAATCTTGCATGAATTTTGCAGCGGTGCTGCTTTTGAACTTTCGGGGGTGTAGTAGGTTGCGCCTTCATCCTTAGCATTGCGATTTGCAAGTTCAACGCCCACTGAGCTTTCGCGGCCTCCACTTGAGCCTTCTGGAATCCTGCCGCCATGTGATGAATATTGTCGGTTGCATGGAGTTACCTTGGCACAGCCAGTTTTGGTATACTGCTACAGACCTCCTCCATGGCCTATTCCAATACTTGGTTGTGTGCAATCAAGTCGTTGCGCTGTAGACTGATTTGTTCCAGATATCCTTTTTGCTCCATTAATACTTGGAGGGCACGACCTTCCCTGTTGCGGAGCTCAGCGGTTACCCCATGCTGCAGTTGGTATAGGGTTTCTCTAGGAAGGGCGGCCAAATTCATTCCCCAACCCCTCATGTCACCTTCAGCTTCTGCTACGACGACGCCTGCTGGTAATACTAAAGTGTTCATTGTGGAGGCGCGCACCATCTGCGCCGTTGCGGTTATACCTTCCACGAGGGTGGGGATCATCCCTCCTGGAGGTCGTGCCTGTAACGCCTGCAACTGTTCCCTAAGCTCCCCCAACACAGTTGTTTGCTCTGACATCAAATCCTCCAGAGCACCTTTAGTGACATCACGCGCTGGTTCGCTACTGTCAAGAAAGTCTTTCCCCAAGGTCTTTGCTGTCTTTGTCTTTTTGCGTGTATGTGGCGGCTCTTGGATACGCGACTTCTTGTCTTGGGTCGATTTTGTAGCAAGGTCCGTGCATTCCGGTGTCTCCGCTTCCCCTTGTATGTCCTGCTCTGTGGACATTTCCTGATCGTTCCTGATTTCTTTAGTGGTGTTGGTTGCTGCTGTTTCCTCGGTCGCCTCCTATTGCGACGCTGCTTTCTGTTGCTGGCGCGCCCTTTCCGCCATCCTAGTGATTCGCAGTTTGAGTTCCTTCTTTCGCTACTGTGCTGCCATCCTTTCTAATTTGGCCAAGTCTAGGCTGCGCCACTCCGGGGGTCATGCTGCCATTACCTCGTAAATTGCATCGTCCGTTGCAATGAACAGAAGCTTTACCCATGTTTGATTTGGATCTGTCCGCGTCCGGATATACAGATTATGCATGTTCGCTTTAAACTCAACCCCGCTTTGCAAACTGTTGTATACAGTCAGGGATAACCGCGGTCTGCGAGCGATCCATGTCCGGATACTCGCCTCCATGAATATCCAAAACACCTTGATCTCACGAATCCTCGTGGCATCTTTCGTAGCCTGAAGCGAGTTATACCGCACGACTTCAGGGAGGTTCTTCTCAATGTCAGGAAATTGGCTGCCCTTCGGCAGTTCTCTTGCAACTAGTAGGATTGTTAGGAGCAACCATAAGTAATGGAAAGTCTTACCTTGCTATTGCGCTTCCTGACAATTCGTAAAAAATTCGTCACAGAGAAACTGCGCTCAGTTGAATTGAACCCCTTCTGCACATTGCTCCGTGAGTGCAATGACAAAAGCTGGTACCTCGTTTGCGCTGCATTTCCTCATGAGCTTACTGGCTAGTAACTGGGTGGCGACGTGCATCCGTCAGTCTTTGATGCTTGCTATGACATACCCTCGCTTCCGTTTTTCCAGCTTATATTTAACCTTCATGGCTTCTGCAAGGCCCACGTCGCTACTTGTTCCGACTATGTCTGCAGGGTCGTTTCCTTTTGTAGGTAGCTGGGAAATTCGGTGTACTAGATCGGTTGTGATGGGAATTGGTTCCTCCAGCTAGAGATACCCATCATGTACCAGACAAAGTAACTGACAGATAACAAAAATGGTGATGGCCGCACAGTGATAGTGGGGTATCCACCTCAGATTGAGTAATCCTGCCTGTTCTACGCCCCATAACCACTTTCGCTGCAGTAATTTCTCCTTGGCCAATTGGGGGAACTTCTTGTTGTCCGCAAGATCCCAGTCTTCGAACTTGATGTTCGGTATTCGGCCCAACGGCAGATCGTCAAACCTTATTTCATCTGGAAGAAGCGGAGACTGGAGCGTACTCTTCGTGGCCTCCAGGTCCCTCGGTACCTTGGCTATTCCTTTCCATGGAGAGATATATGGTGGTAGCGAAGGTATTTGGAAAGCATCCTCCTCTTCCTCATCCTGTGCTTCAATTTGAGCGATCGGGGCTTGCAAATCTTCCTCGTCCTCCTCGATTTCAGTGGTGATTACTTTACGCTTTTCTGCCACTGATAATTCACTGAATCTCGGTGATACCTGGACTGGACCCATAGTCTGCTTGTCTTTCCGAGGTTGCGGCGTGCGTGGGGACTTTGGCACCTCTAGAGCAGCGACTGCCTTTCCTAGCTCCTCCTGGGTTACATACGGCTCTTCTGTGAACCTTACGCTGGTTCTAGACATGGGCTCTATCTTGGATCCACTCAGGTACGTATTCATTGGTGGTGCTATTCTGTACTAGCTCGTCTCTCAAATATCCAGGTGCTGTTGTGGGGCTACCCCAAGGTTTTTTGTAGGAACGCGTGAATTTGAATTCGACCCTTCCCTCCACTTCCGAGTCATTAATATTTGCTTGGCGGCAGATCTTTTCATATCTAGCTTGGGATTTCTGTCTTAATGGCTCGCCGCCTGCTCCTTTCTGCCATAACTCAGACTTCTTGTCATGAACAGTGACGTCAACGGTCACTTCCCAGCCTGCCCAGGCAACAGCGCAACCTGCTTTGTGCGACCGCGATCCTGATGACCGACTGGCCCTGTGCCAAACCTCCTTTCCACGCATCTCTCCTGCAGACTCGTTTATAGTCCCGTGGTTCCTTTCAACTGCTTGGAGCACTGAGATTGTGCTTTCCATAGATAATAAGGTGGTCGCACCCGACGTGCAAGACTTCCGCTTTCCTGCTAGACTGGGCTGCGAGCACCCTTCGAGTGTCTTTGTATTCGGTAGCACATCGCGTTCTATGCCCCTTTGTTCAGTATGATGTAGTTGCAGCCATGATAGCAGGGTTGCAGCTTGTTATAATGCAGTAGTAGGGCTGGCTAGGCTTGGTCCCCTTAGTTCCATGCGGTCTACTTGTGTGACTTAGGTGTTTAATTTGCTGATTTCTTTTTCAACCTCACGATTTTCCTCCTCAACTGTGCCCATTCTTCATTGAGCTCGCGACGTCTCAAACTCTCACGCCGAAGGGCTTCCTGTAACTGCCGAATTCCTTTACCCCGGTTCTCGCGTCCTGTGGGGGCTGTAATCTGGGGAGATTTCGCTGGCCTCCTGGTTGATGATATGATCACCTTCACACTCCTACTTTTTCTTATGGTCCTACATGCCCATCAAACTGTTGGTACACGCAACTTCGTTGGTTTGTTTTCTCTGGCGAACTCTGTTCTTGCTCCCACTTATTTTTCTGAAGGCTTTGTTGCGAACAACTGGTGGAAGGCGTTGCTTTTCCTGCTGTCGTGGTAGACTCCAATTTTTGATTCTTAGTTGGTTAGGTGGTTGCCCAACATACACCTGCATCCTACATCGCAGATGGACGCTCAGCCCTCTTTGTCCTGCAAACCTTACACGTGCTTGCCTGCTACGTTCGCGCCAATTACTTCTAGTCGTTAGACCTGTACTCCACCCTTGTGCAGTTGTTGCGCACAACGCCCCCGTTTGCGCACCTTGCTGCTTTTGTTTCAGTATTGCCTTTACACAGTGGTCTACAGGTTCCTCCCTGTTCGTTGCACCCGCATCTGTTGGCAGTTCCCTTGCTTCTGTCGTTACGCAGCATAGTGATCTAACCATCATGTTACAATTTAGCGTTGTTACCTCATGCAATCGGTTCTGCCATCGGTCAATCTCTTCATCTGAGTCCGACATGCAGGAACTGTCACGTTCCCATGAGATTCTCTCGTCCGTTGTCAGATTCACCTGATCCTGATCCTGTGCTGTGATCTGGTAGATGCAGTCCAGTTCATCGTCACTGTCCTCATCGCGCATAGGCTCAGTGTAGCGCGCTCCTTCGGCTGGGTCCAACGGAACCACTACGCGTAGAGACTTTTTCTCGAATATCATTTTTCGTCTCTTTAGGTTGATGACTCCATTCATGTCTGTGGCCTAGTCTATCCCTAATAATGCAGGGTACGGGTTACTATCATCCACAATTTCTATTACCTCAAAATTTGTTTGTGTGCTCGCGCCTTCGGTATCTACTGTAACTCCTTGCATTCTCCCCATGGGCAAGATCTTTTGTTGGTTTGCCATTCGTAATTGAATCGGAGACCATTGTAGTGCGGGCCTGCCCATGCATTCCCAGGTCTGTTTAGGTAGCACATTCGCATCTGATCCCAAGTTCAGAACGACCTGATCCATCTCATAGTCACCAATCTGTGCAGTCAACGACATTTCCCGTCTAGTGCGCAAAGCATGCTTGCCTAGTTTTCGGACCATGCCTGGTTCACCCGACCCGACGCACCTAGTTATCAACTCTTACAATACCTTAATTTCTTTATTGTCCCGTAGTAGCTTCATGCATGTCTCTAAAAAGGTAGTTAGCATAGAAGGATCCATTTCTGGCTCAGTTTGATCTTTGCTACTTGAAGTAGAGACCTCCGTGAAACTCTTCTTAGCTTCCATAAATGTCTCCTTCACGTGTTCGAAATCAAACTCAGGTTGCTTTGTAGGGGCCTTACGAACCCATGTATCCTCCTCAGGTTGCTTCCCCTTATCCTCTCCTGTAGTTGCACTGCTTTTGAGCACCATGTTCACGTTAGGGTCCTCTTCGCGTGGTTTAGCCTTCATCATTTGGACATTTTGTGTGGGAGTAGACTCAAGCACCCCTTTTTCACGCATCTGTGCGATTAATGTAGGGCAATCCACCGCTTCATGATCAAACTGGTAATAGTACAGGCAACATGTTTTGGTCGGGTTTGTGCAGTGGCGTGTAGTGCCCAGGTCCTCCACAATTGTAGTAGATTAATTGTCCACGCCCTTGTCCGGGTCCCATTCCTCCTCGTCCTCGTCCGCGTCCCTGGAATCCACTGTGCGCTATTGCGGCGGTTGGATCCTGACCTCGCGCCTCAGTCTGCATTTTGTAAGTAGGTGTCCGATCCATCAACAATTCATAACTTCGGCAATTTCATTCGTCATGGCCCACCGATCTACAAAAATTGCAAAATAGCTACTGGGGGGGTTGTGTAAACTTTTGCAATAGATGACAGTTGTCCGTTGCGTGCTTCCCTCCTACCTGACAGATCGTGCACCAGAGTGCGGGCGCCACGCTTGGCCCTGCCTGCGCCTCTGATCTTAATGGCATTGGTCCTCCCCCTGCCAAATAGTTCGCGAATACTGGGCAATGATCCTTATCGTGGCCTTGACCTTTACATTTTATAGACCACACCTCTTCGCACGCTTCTGGCTGGGGCGCCTTACTTTGTTTCAAACTTTGCATCTCCAAGCATAGGTTTTGTAGTTGCGCGTGGATTTGCTGAACTCCCAACCCAGGATCTTGTATTGGAGTTTCATGCAATCTCCTCACTATCTCAGCCTGGGTCGAGATCTTTTGCTGTGATAGCGCCGTCCTCAGATGTGGTGTCAAAGATGCCACAAACCATGCGCGTTGCTGCGCATCTGTCAGCGTCATGTTAGCCTCACCGATCGTACTCTTCAGTCTTTGATCCAGATCCTAAGGGGTTTCACCTGGTAGCGTCACGATCTTCTTGAACCCAATGATCGACTACGTCTTTGATTTTGGCCGACTAAATTCTTTGTTCAATGCATCCTGGATCTCCGCTATTCCCGCATTGGGATGAGCGCTAGAGTGCTTTATATACCACGTCAATGCGCGATCCTGCAGCGCGCTTACCAAAGTAGCCTTTTTGATGTTATCATCCGTAACACCTTGGGCTTCCCATACTGCCTTTACCATGAACTAGAACTGATTTGGTTCCTCATTTCCTACACCTCTAAATACAGGCAACTTGATCGCACTTGCCATTCCAACCCTCGATGGTGGCAGAGGTGGGGTAGGTGAAGATGGGGTTGATGTAGGTGAAGTGAGTGATGGCGTGGATGGCAGTGGTAACAGTGGAATGCGTTGCTTTATCAATCGCACTGCGCTTCTCGGAGAGAACCCTGCGAGCTCCTCCTCGCTTTCTCGCGAAAGTGAAATCAGGGGACCGTTCTCTAATCCTTCAGTCCCTCAGTAGCCTATTCCGCTCCACGTTATCCCAGACATCAATGGATGCGCATAACCCATTTTTCCCATAACAACATTTTAATCCAGGTATTCAACGATTTGATGTACTTACCCCACAGTCCTTTGAGAAAGCGTCTTTCTGCCTTGATGTAACTCACAGTGGTGTCTTTCGCGAACTCAGTGATAAACCCTCCTATTATCCGATCCAAGCAGTGATCTACTGCTCGTGCGATTTTATCTTCAGATGCCTCTAGTTTGTGCACCAACTCTGGAGTCCATACGATGGGTTGTTCCAGTCCGCACCTTCCTTGACTGTCAGCTAGCCTCACGATCCACTCATACAATTCTGTCGAGAAGGACACGAAGAAGATCTCGTGGATTTCTGTGTATATGTAGCGATCTAGCCACCTCTCCTCAGATATTTGCGGAGTTTTTTTTTCCTGTACCACAAACTCGTGAAGCTTCTGATCCACCCAATCTGCAAGTTCTTTTTTCGTAGGGTTCTAGTGTTCTGACATCAGACATCCCTTAGGCAGATCCCGGTCCTGACAACGGAACCATTTGTTGGCTTGTTGGGGCCTGACCCAGGTTTGGAAGTGTATTAGCCAAACAAATCCCACACTACCGGCCCTTTTGGCAACAGTCCGCGGAGCACGGACTGAAGTCTCACCTGCGGTAGTAGGGGAGGGTGCTGGAACCAGGTTTCTGCACCCTAGGGATGTCTTGATGAGGACTTGGAGGGGTCGCGATCCGATTTGTGCACTTGCGTTGCTTTGCGCGACTGTCTGTCCTTCGCGTAGATCGACGATGGGCGCTTCCTAGATTCTTATTATTATATGTGTTTATTATAGCTTAGATCTACTTCTTAAGGTCTTTAAGCAAACAGTTAACAATTATAACCGGGGCGCGCACCCATACGTCTTACAGATTTGCATAAACTCTGAACATAAGCATAAACATAGAGATCTGCGATAAAACACACAATGATTCAGAAACACTTATCTTTATTTATCTCCTGTTCATTACAACTAGATCCACCTTTCACACTTAGCTGCAGGGGTCCGCGCACACAGCTGCAGACTCTACCAAGCCTCTGCGCACACAGCTGCAGAGCCTACTCCACTACTATCACCCACGACTTGGACTTACAGACTCAGAGCGAATGCCTCATTCATAAACCCATAACATTCAAGATCCAAAAACCAAAAACTGACTTTTAACCTTAGAGCCTTGCTCTATTTATACATTCCCATGGCCCGCGGACCATGGGCATGCCGATTCACTTTCTATTTTCTTACATTATTTTCGGGTGGACAACCCTTTGACTTGACTCATTACAATTCATGCTTCGTGGAACCTTTACCATACTTTTACCCAAAATTGTGGACTTTAAGCCCCAAATCCGTTACGCGGGGGATCCGCTACCCAACAAAGGTCTTGGTTAAGGGTCATAGGTCTTGGAATTCGTTAATTGAAGAGTCTATAAGAAGAAGAATTCTTGTGGGTTTTACTCTCAAGTGGAGAGATTTTGGCCCTGGATGATCACCTATATCCTGTGTCCTATTGTTTCATTGTTCTTTATGGTTTGATAATTGTTTGATGAAAAGAACATAATAATAATGAAGGTGAAAAAGAATCTAATCATGATAAGTAAAAAGACATCACAAGTAGTTATCAAAGTAAGAGAAATCACCTAAACTTGCTACCCCTAGATTTCTCAACACTTACCACTCTTTCCATTTACCATAAGTGAAAACAACTAGCTCTTTTGGAGATCTGCGCAGGCTATTTAAGGGTTTCGATTTGTTTGAAGGGGATCTAGACGCTTTCCGTTGAGATCTAGACGTTTGGCCTTGGGATCATCACTTGACACTTGGAGATGGATCTATGATTGAGATCTCTTCCATATTTTTCTATAAATTGAGGCTTTGGCTCCTCATTTACATACCTTGTAATGCTTAGAGCTATTGGGCTAGCAGCTCTGCCAGATTTTTGTATTCTATTTTCTCATGATATAATAAAAAGACTTTGGGGTTTATTCTATGTGGTGTTAAATTTCTTCTTTCCAAGTATAATTGTTTCATTTGTGCTTAATGGTCTACTTGTGCTAAAAGTAAGTTGTTATTTCCATTTGCCAGGGTTGGGATCTATTATTTATAAGCTATCTTACATTAATATTTGAGTTTAGAGGACCACTCTAGATCTATAAGCGCCAGAGGGTTTTTGGTTGAACCCCTCGACTTCCTTTTCATTATATAATCTATCTCCTCGTGGATCTAACCATTTTTTCATCAAGTGTGTAGAAGATCTTTTTTTCTGAAACAGATCTTGAACGTGGGGTAAGTTCTTTGCTAAACGAACTCTCTCAAGGAAACTAAAGGAGCAAGGACCCACCTTGAGTTATTTCCTCCAAGATCTGATCTAAAGATTGAGAAGGGAGTCTCTACCTAGATCTCTAAGATATCATCATTTTAAATTCAAATCTACTTATTTTATGTGCTTTGTTTGTTAGATCTAGCTTTTAAAGCTTATTTAGAGGGTTAATCCCTTATTACTTGCCCAAGAGCGGAGGTGTCCTCATCCTCTTGTGGCTTATATTTGTATTTTTATGTATATATTCTCACTATTTTCTATTCTATTTTCCCTTTATTTGATTTTCCTTTTGGTGGCTTGCACAATTCTTGAAGAGGCTAGACGGCTAGGGTTTTCAAGTGGATCTGAAGGGATCTATGGTGGAAGCTTGAAAATCAAAGATATCTACATTTTTTAAAGCCTTTCATACCCTTGGGCATGGATAAAAGAGAGGGTTTCTCTCTCTCTCTCTCTTTCTCAAATTCCCTCTTGAAAGCTTGGACGCCAATCTCTAGCGTTAGATCTATTAGAGGAAAATCGAGTTCCTGATTTAGGAACTTTCTCATTGTAAATTAAAGCATTGCAAATAACTTTATCATTTTTCTCTGGTGTGAGGAATGTGTATTTGTTTTCATCTCTCTATTGTAAACTCTCCTCAAGATCTAAAACCCTCATTGCTCTACAAGGGGGTTTCTCTTTAATTAAGAAAATGAATTTTTTTCTTGAAGGAGCTTGGGAATTTCCCCTTGGTATCGATATCTCCTCATTTGGAAGGAGAATATTATAAGTGGTTAGAGGCTAACTTTTGCATTTACCTTGCTAGATTAGTTTGATCTTCATTTCATCATTCTAACCGTTCATCTAATTGCTAGATCGAATCCCTAACTCACATATTTCATTAAGCTAGTTAGCGCATTGAAGTATATTAAATTCCATAGCTGATTTACTAGCTTAGATTTGATGATTTTGATCTATTTACAACTGATATAACTCATCTTATTGCTGGTATATCACTTATCTCATTGTTTACTTCATTGCCTAATTAGTTTGCATTTCACATCTAATAATTTCAAACAAGTGTGACATTGTAATTGAGCTATAATTGATTAGTTGATTTATAAACAATCTTGTCATTAAGCACTTGTTCTAACTTCACACATCATTTACATTTTGCACTTTGTTTCTCTAAAATTTACCTTCAAGCATAAGCTTGGTTGATAGACATTTAGGACCAGTGTTGAAAATATCGGTATTGGCAAAATATCGGCGAGGGTCCAGAAAACATCTTATTGGCAACATCGGCGAAAATATCGGCAAACATAAAAAATGCATAATATATAATATATTCATTTTTTTCTTCTTCAGATTTTTAAACATATAAAGCAATAACAACATGAAATAAACACACTGGCACATAAATATGAAGAAAGCACTGATATATATGATGTGGTGGATGTAAAATAAAAATGATACATCAAAGGCGATACCAAATCTTGCTGATCCCTGATAATTGTCCAATCAAGGACTCAAATTTGGAGAACCAATACAAAATAACATCACATATGTAAAAGCATCTCATCATCATGAGTTATATGTAGCAAAACAAATAAAATTAGCATCTATTTGTTTGAAATCAGTGACCTCTCTTACTTTTACTGGAAAGCATGATGGGATGTTTGCCAGACTTGCCCCTAGCAGTAGAAGGCCCTGCCCCTACACCTAATGTCAAATAATGACTGCTGGGTATGGAGTTGTGCTCTCGTATATCTATAGCAGATGGTGCTGACCTTGATGCTCCCACAGTCTCCTCGTCCTCCTCTTCCTTCTGCTCATCCTCCTCATGCTGCTCCTCCCCCGAGTCCTCCTCCTCTTGCTGACACTGTTCTAATGGTTCCTTTGGCTCTAACCATGCAGGTGACTCCTCCAAGATAGGTACCTCAGACTCCACCCTCCATTGAGACAATACATTAATATTGTCTAAGGAAATGACATCTAGATCCATGGGTGTTTCTATTTGCTTCACTCGAAGTGGGATATTGTAATGCACATACACTAAATCATTGATGCGGGAGAACTCCAACTTGCAAGAGTGTCAAAAAAACTAATGAGTCTTGAAGCTTGACACTCAAGGGTCATAAATTTAAATACAATAAATGTAATTGCTCAACTAAAGGTTGAAGCTCAAAGTTATACCTGTTGCGCTCTTTTGAGTGTATTTTCTCAATTACACTCCATTTGTGCTCACAACTTGAAGAGTTACATGTTTGACTCAGGATTCATATGGCTAATTTTTGCAAATTTGGTGCACTTGCACCATAGTTTCACCACCAAATATCTACAACAAAAATAAAGAAATAAAAAAGTAAAAAACTTAAAACTTAACTAAATTTCAAATAAAAGATACATAATTGAATTTTAAAAATCTAGAATTATAAATAAGTAAATTGAAATTCTAATGAGTGATGACTTGTCACCTACATGGCATGAAGAGGGTCCTTTCCCTAATAGCATCATCAAAGCCAAATAGGGCAACACAATCCCGATAAAACTGTATCTCGCGATTGATTTTGCTACAAAGCTCAGGATCAGGTACCATCCTTTGAATACAAGAATGGAACCCTTCCATCACCTCACCATCAAAATCAAAGTCGGATTTGTATGAAAATGTGGGGTTGAGGAAGAGTGCTGTTGCATGAAAAGGTCGATGAAGCATCCTTGTCCACCGACTATCAACCACATTGCATAACATCATATGTCTATCAAGCCCAACATAACCCTTGTCTACATAATAAGAACGAATGGATTCCTTGGCCCTATCCATGGCCTCATACAAATAAGGCATTGCAGGCTAGTCCCCACATACCAATCTCAGAACCTTTACTATAGGTTCACTAACTGAGCACACTTCTTCTACTCCCTGCCAAAATGTGTCAGTGTACACCATTTTTGCAATGGTTCTCCCGTCTTGTCCCTTGTTGTATCTACAATCACGCCACTCATCAGAAACAAACATTTGCTTCAACTCAAATTGGCATCAAAGCAAAGACTGAAGAGTAATAAAGTTGGTGGCAAAACGTGTGATTGCAAGACGCACAATGTGATTGCAAGACGCACAACTCCTTGTTTCTAGTGTATCTCCTCACGAGGCTAAGAACAAAAGCATGGTTATATACAAACTTGGGGATGCTCCTAGCCATATCAATCACCTCCTTGATGAAGGAGAGTTTCCCCATATCCTCAATCAACAAATTGATACAATGTGCTGCACACGGAGTCCAGAACAATGTGCAATGCCTCTCCATAAGCATCCTGCTGACAGGCACATAATTAGCTGCATTATTTGCTATGACTTGCACCATATTTTGCACACGAATCTCCCATATGAACCCATCTAACAACTTACATATCATTGCTGCATCTTTTATATGTGTTGATGCATTCACTGATTTAATAAATATGGTACCTTTAGGACAATGTACCAAGAAATTTAGAAGAGTCTTACCCTTCCTATCCGTCCAATCATCAGACATCACTATGCATCCAAACACTTCCCATGTCTATTTCAACTCCGCGAATCTAAAGTTGATGTCTTGCCTTTCTGCTTGAAGGATTGGCTCGCGCAACTCCTCATATGTATCACTTTTGTACCCTGGGCCCACAACAAAAATAGCATCACACATTGGCTGCCAAAATGGGTTGGTTTTTGTGATGCTGAGAGGTAAGTCGCTTCAGAAAATACACCTCCCCATAACTCTATCTACTTCTTGCTTCTCCCTTTTTTTAACAACTGATTTTATGGAAGGTTGTGCTCCATGTCCTATTCGTGGAACAAAAAATGATGACCTCCCATTCCCAGTAACATTAGCACTAGCAAGTGACGCTGTGGAGACCCTTCTAGTACCTTCAGCCTCAAAATCAAAAGAAGATATCCCGAAAGATCTACCTGCACATTCAATCTTGTTTCTTTTTACGTCTTCCTTCTTTCTGTCTTTTTCATCAATTGCTTCAAGAGATTTTTGTATAAGCTCCACACTAGAAACCATACAAAGCCCAACATCATGTCTAGGGAGTCTAGCCAGATGGTATTTCAATCGTGTAACCGCTCCTGTCATCTTGGTCCCACACAATTTGCATGATAGATATCCCTAATTTGTCCCACCATCAAGCTCCCCATACTCCCAAAATAAGTCCAAGGTGTTTGGCATATTTGCAGTGAATGAATTCAAACCTAGGGCGTAAAAAAACAAAAAAATGGCATTAAATGCCCATACACAAAGACTAATAAGTAATAATCACCTCATTTTAAAAAATATTTTTTTTACTACATTGTTTGCAATGTGAATGAAAAATGGCAATAAGAGGGTGCATAAGAAAGTTAAAAAAAAAGAAATGAAGCTTGTTGTCCAACTATGGAGAAAACCTTTGCATTGGCTCATGGGCATGAAAATCATAGCAAATGGAACAAAAAAGAAGAAGAAAAATGTTGGTAGGTGTTATGTTTAGGTATGTTCTATGCTTAGAGTAATTTATTTCAATTTTCACAGTTAGCTCAATATCTTTTCCAAATTAGCAATCACATCAACATTAAGGTAAACTACAGATAGAACATAAACATAAATCGCAGAAGACAAGCCAAGACAAGAGGACACAAGATGTGGCCCTAGCCAGGGACAAACCTTAATGTGGGGAAACCCTTGATCAATTCTTCTTATATGTTCTGCAATAGTTCAACAGAGAGAGAGAGAGAGAGAGTACATTTACAACAAAAGTCAACACTTTGACTTATCTAGATAAGAGCATAGATCATCTCTAAGAAGATGATACATGAGATCAGTTGAAGACATGCTGCTTCAACTGATTCTCCAAGGTGACTCCTTCACCTATCATTGTGCTGCATCTTGTCATCATGTTGCACCCTATGCTGCACTGTTGTCCCATGTGCCATTGTTGAACCATGTTGTCATACAACATGTCTCATGTGCTTGCCACAACTATCCATGCTATCCATGCTTGCCATGCTGCACCATGCTTGCCATGTTGCACCATGATGTCCATGCTTGCTGTCTCATTGTGCCACTGCTGCACAATGTCATTGCTGTCCCATTGTGCCACTGCCTCATTATTGTGTTGCCCCATTGAACATTGTGGCACAATATCATTGCTGCTAGTACTGCTGTCCCATCATGGCTTGTTATCCTAGCATACTTATAACAACCCAACATTGTTGCTGTCCCAACATACTACACTGCTCTAAATATGTATGTACCATTTCCTAGCTATCCTAGTTGTACTGCTGTAACTGCTGTACTTAACAGTCATGCCCAAAACACTGCTATTCTGGGCATATGGCAGTGCTTAACACTTCCTTCAGCTCACAGTTTTATGGTCCTTGACTGCAGCAATCTTGGACTGGTTAGGGTACTTCCAACAACCCTTCAATCTGCCCAGAAGTGCCCTCCTTTACTGCGTCTGCCCTTCTAAGAGAGGAGGAGACCCTATATTGCATTTTCTGGGTAGTCTATCCCTCATCAACAACTTCGACCTTCCTCTGTTTGCTGCGGTTTGCTATATCAAGTCTCCTCTTGACTGCGGCAACCCTGCACTCTTCGAAATGATCCTAAAACAATCCTTACTGCTGCGACATGACAACAAGGGGACTCGGCCCGTTTTCCAGCACTTCGGACGCCTGACATACCCTTCAAACAACGGCTAAGACTCCTGCTCAATACTCTGTCCATACAACCCTTCTACGTTGTCTAGGGCAGCCTCCTAATGCTGCGGCTAGGGCATGGTATTGCCCTCCTTGATTGCGTAGAGACCAGTGTATAGGTTAGGGCTCTTTCTGGATAGCGTTAGGGCTTCTCTTCATGACTGCGTCCTCTAGATTAGTGCAATGTATTTCTTCTTCTTGACTGTGGCTAGGGCAACCTCATTCCTCCAACATCTAGGGCTTCCACTCCTAGATTTCCCTTTCACTAAAATCCAAGGCAAGTGGAGAGAAATCAAGATAGAAGTGTGTGTAGAAATGACTATCAAGTCATCTCCTTTTATACTAAAATGTTGAGCACATGTGGGGTTTATTTGGTTGTTGGCTAACCTTGATGAATTGTCTTATAACACAAATAAATGCATAACTCCATGAATACTTATCGGAATCGGATGATCTTTAGATCAATTCTACTCCTCTTGATGAGAGGGATCCAAGAAAAATATCAACTGCCATAAATAAGATGACCCACATGGAGTTTGGCCCTAGTTTCCAATTTTATTACTCCCTCTCAACTAGGGAGAACTCCATCTGTTGATCTATTTGTCGAACTGTACTATCTCTATCATCAGTGCCTGCACTGCTCTGCTTTGCTCACTCTACTTAGCTCTGCTCTGCTGAACCATGAAGAAGAAAAATTGATCGAGAATGTCTCATACCATTCTCTACTGACCCAAAGTCAGTTTTATATGAAGAGTGTGTCATACCACTCTTATTGACCCAAAGTCAGTTTTATTGATCCTAGATCAATATCACAAGAGAGTGTCTCAAATCACTCATACTGATCCCAGATCAATGGAGGTCATCCTAGCATAGGGAGTACGGTAGATACAAGATGCGTCCATTGATAGTACTACTATGGTCCGTAACCCCTTTTCCCTGCTCATTGGCCAGATGAGAGGTACTTCCCATGAGTCCCAGACTGCATGGGTAGGATGCCTCGATAGGAGAACCACTCATCCTATACCTAAGTTGCCATAGGGTATCATAGGGGAAGGCTGAGCCATTCACCCTATACACAACACACAATTAGGGGAGGGTGAGTTGCCCTATGGTTGCGTGTTGCTCCAGTAGTATCCCAAGCCCCCTAGAGCTCCTAGAGCTCAATGCATGCATCATGCAGGACCCTCATCAGAAGGTCTCTCAACGACTCCAAGTCGTTCGGGAAAGTCACAAATTTGACACTTACCCGGGGCTTAGACAAAATGTCTGCGACTTGTACGTCAGTCTCAATGCGATGGAGCCTCCTCACTCATCGATGTACCATATCCTAGATAAGGTAGTATCTGATGTCTATATGCTGGAGCAATTATAGAATACAGGATTCGTCAACAATCGAATCACCCCCTGGGTGACACAGAGGATTATGTTGGTATCCATCATGTGTACAAACAACTCACTGAAGAGCTTCCACAACCAAGCAGCATCACACAAGATCATACTCGTAGCTATGTATTCTGTCTCAATGGTGCTTATAGAAATCGACTTCTGCTTCTTGGTCATCCAGGGTGTCAAAGCAGAATCCAAAGTGAACCAACACTTGGAAGTGCTCTTGCGATCCTCCAAGCTGCTTGCTCAGTCAACATTCGAATAATCATGTAGCTTCATATTTTCGGCAGTCTATCTCAATCCATGAGAGGTTGTGCCCTGAAGATATCTCAGAAGATTCTTGGCACCAATCCAGTGTGGCTCAACCATATATGAGCTCATCATACTAACTGCAAATCATATGTCTGGACGGAAGTTCACTAAGAACATCAACGCGAATGAGTTTATGAAATTCAAAGGCATTTCCCAAATCTGGTGCGTTACCACTACCATATATCTTCTGAAAGTTAAGGTCCTCAAGGTAGTCATGGGCTTGCAATTTACCATTCCACATTCAGAATCCAACTCCCTCTTACTTCTGCAAATGAGAGGGTTTGCACCTGCCAGAAATAGGTCGTCCTTAGAAAGTGCCGGTATGAGAGGTCTATCATCCACAACCTTCAAGCAATGGTTTGGATTGGCTTCACTCCTAGTGAATCTTAGCTTCATCAGACAACTATCAATCCTCTCATACTACGCCCGGGGTGTTTTGCTTCAAGCCATAGAGGGCTTTCTTCCACCTGCATACATGAGATTCCCGATCAGGAATCTCAAACCCCTTGGGTTGTTCCAAACCTGTGGACCTGCTATATGAGGGGAATGGTCCCCTTGTAAGATTTTCCTTGGGTACATCTCAGACATGTACCTTCATGCTCTTTTTGAATTCAAGCATCCTTGTCACGATCTGACTCACATCAGGTAAGGCCCCATAAAGTAGATCTCTAGTGCTATAGATGAGATGTGTCAACTGACATGGTCCCCAATGGACTTCCTGCAACTTGATACAAATTGCCAACCCTGAATCCATGAGTAAGAGCATCTTTATTTTCAAACACGTACCTTTCCATAAATAAATGCCACCCTGAAACCTTTGACTTCCATTGCCGAAATGGACACCAGGTTCTTCTTGCGATTAGGTACATAAAGAGATTCTCGTAAATGAATCGAGTTAGCCTCATTCAATTTAGGGGTAACATTCCCTACACCCTTTCTAGGATAGGTGGTATCGGCTCCAAGTATAATCCCATGATTGTTTCCATCTCTACTAAATTAGAGAGATCACCCTTCTATCCGATGAAACGCCTTGAAGCACTACAATCAATAACCCAAATTCCTAAAGAATCTGAAGGAGAGGGCCAGTATTAGATAACGCTTCTTTATCTTATCAAAATCAACATTTGATTCTTCATACCTAGGGTTTCTTGCTTTCTTGAAGAGTCAGATGTTTCCTTGATGACCTACATTACTTGTCATTCCCTCGATCATTGAAGATGCCCCTGGAATGATTGTTATCTTCATCAAGAGATGTGTCCCTTCCATTCGGACACTCCTTTGCATAATGGCCGAACTTATTACAAACAAGGCATATGTCTTTCTTTCCATCCTTAGATCCGAACTTCCCAATGAAGTGGTCTTTTAGGTAGGCCATCATAAGCTTCCGCTATGCCATTCTGATAATGTTCTCTGCTTCGACTTCACCCTTGGCGAATTTGAAGAGGGATGAGGAATCCATTGATCCTTTTGTCCTTTCCCAACTGTCTTCGGTGATTGCTCTTTCACTCTTGCTTGGGCATTGTCTTCACCTCAACTCTGGTACCATGTTAAGTTTAGCTATGTTCTATGCTTAGAGCAATTTATTTCAATTTTCACAGTTAGCTCAATACCTTTTCCAGATTAGCAATCACATCAGCAATAAAGTAAACTACAGATAGAACATAAACATAAATCGCAGAAGACAAGCCAAGACAAGAGGACATAAGATGTGGTGCTAGCCAGGGACAAACCCCAATGTGGGAACATAGATCATCTCTAAGAAGATGATACCTTAGATCAGTTGAAGACATACTGCTTCAACTGATTCTCCAAGGTGACTCCTTCACCTGTCATTGTGTTGCATCTCGTCATCATGCTGCACCTCACCGTGCTGTGCCATGCTGCACCCTATGCTGCATTGCTGTCGCATATGCCATTGTTGACCCATGTTGTCATACGACATGTCCGATGTGCTTGCCACAACTATCCATGTTGTCCATGCTTGCCATGCTATCCATGCTTGTCATGTTGCACCATGCTGTCCATGTTTGTTGTCCCATTGTGCCACTACTGCACAATGTCATTGCTGTCCCATTGTGCCACTGCCTCATCATTGTGCGGTCCCATTGAACATTGTGGCACAATATCATTGCTGCTAGTATTGCTGTCCCATCATTACTTGTTATCCCAGTGTACTTATAGCAACCCAACATTGTTGCTGTCCCAACATACTTACGCTGCTCTAAATATGTATGTACCATTGCCTAGCTGTCCTAGTTGTACTACTGTAACTGTTGTACCTAACAGTCATGCCCAAAACACCATTGTTCTGGGCATATGGCAGCCCTTAACACTTCCTTTAGCTCACAGTTCTAGGGTCCTTAACTACAACAATCTTGGATTGGTTAGGGTACTTCCAACAACCCTTCAATCTGCCCATATGTGCCCTCCTTTACTGTGGCTTCTCTTCTAAGAGAGGAGGAGACCCTATACTGCATTTTCTGGGCAGTCTATCCCTCAACAACAACTTCGTCCTTCCTCTGTTTGCTACGGCTTGCTATATCAGGTCTCCTCTTGATTGCGATAGCCCTGCACTCTTCCAAATGATCATAAAACAATCCTTATTGCTATGGCATGACAACAAGGGAACTCGGCCCCTTCTCCAGCACTTTGGACCCCTGACATACCCTTCAAACAACGACTAAGACTCTTGCTCACTACGCTGTCCATAGAACCCTTCCACGCTGTCTAGGGCAGCGTCCTAATGCTGCGGCTAGGGCATGGTATTGTCCTCCTTGACTGCGTTTTAGTAGGGACCAACGTATTGGGTTGTAGACCTCCTTTTAGACTGCGTAGAGACCAATGTATAGGTTAGGGCTCTTTCTTGATAGCGTTAGTGTTAAATTGGCAACTAGGGCCAAACTCCATGTGGATCAGCTTATTTATGACAGCTGATATTTTTATTGGATCCCTCTCGTCGAGAGGTGTAGGATCGATTTAAAGATCATCCGATTCCGATAAGTATTTATGGAGATATGAATTTATTTTATTTATATAATTATTATCAAGCCGACCAGCGCTTGATGTAGGCTCAGAAGCCCAATAGACGTGACTATTCACTATCCACGTTTTAGTATAAATTGGGGAGGATTTGTTGTCATTTGAACACACATTCATGAGTAGTCTCCTCCTCTCCACGTCTGGGTTTTTGGTGAAGGAAAGAGACACCATGAGTGATATGCTGGCCTTGTTTGATGATGCCCTAATCTGCTAACCTAAACCGCAGTCACAGGTGGAAGATGAGCCGCAGTAGCCGCAGGAGCCGCAGGAGCCGCAGTAACCGTAGGGTCAGAGATGCCCTAAATCCGCAGTTAAGGGTGACCCTTATTCGCTGTTCTGAGGCCCTTATACACTGCCATGAAGGAGCCTTTAATACGCTGTCTGTAGAGGCTTATACGCAGTCCATAAAAGTTCTAAATGAAGGCCCTAATCCACAGCATAAGAAGGCCTAAAGCCGCAGTCTGTGGTGCCCTTATACACAGCCCGGAAGTGACTCTAAGCCGCAGCAAAAGGAGTCTTAACACAGCAAGAATAGTTCTGTTGACAGCGTAGAAGAAGGCTGTTCCTTGACATAGGTTAAGGGACTGTTTAGGCATCGTTTTGTGACTGCGTGAGGCTGTGTTCCTCTTGTAGGAGGGCCGAGGAGATAAAGATCAGATCTGTTCGTTGGAGGGACAGGAATAAAGATTATGCAGCCTGGAAGCTACAGGAAAACTGTGTACTAGGCCGAAAGCCATATCACCACAGTCAAGTATTGCTTATGGGTGTTTGAGGGCTTATATATGCCCAGATCATTAGCATAATATAGGAGCTGTCGTGTGAGTTAATACTGCAGAGATTGAAGGCTGTTTTGAGGACAGTTTTGAGATTATTCAAGGGCTGTTGCAATGTGCTAAAGTGCCCTAACCAGGAACAGTCAAGGGCAGCATGATCCGTGAGATTGCATAGTGATGTATGGACAGCATGATGCAGATCATGGGCAGCGAGATAAATGGGCAGCATGATGCAAGAGATCATGGGCAGCGTGATGCATGGACTACATGATGTATGGGCAGCATAGTAATCATGAGCAGCATGATGGTGCTACACAGTAAGGTGCAGCAAATGGACGATATGCAGAACGATGAGAATCGGTTGAAGCAGAATGTCTTCAACTGATCTTATCATGATACGAAATGATCTATGCCTAGATCTAGATAAGTCAAAGTGTTGACTTCTATTGTAAATGTACTCTCTCTCTCTCTCTCTCTCTGCTGAACTTTGAAGATAAAAGAAGATTTGATCAAAGGGTTTCCCCACACATTGTGGGGT